>CAHIKZ030000029.1:2187500-2207500 GCA_903632075.3 Acanthosepion pharaonis | reverse complement strand
ATCCACCATTGGCATTTGTGCCCGGATGAAGAGGGAACCGTTAAAAATTTAAATTTTAAAATAACTGAAAAAAAATAGTGATTTTTTTAAAAAAAAGTTTTAATTTATATTTAATTTAAAGTATCACAAAGACTTTGCGAGTATAATTTCTTTTGTTTTAATTTCAGTTTAAAATATCTCCAAATGTTTCTGAAGTGAAGAAATTAAATTTATTTCTTAAAAAATGCCAAGGAAAGTAAGAGGTTTCGTGACTTCATATTTTGAAGTTCCGCAGACTTTTTGATTTGAAGAACTCATCCCAAACCATGGTCAATTACACCAGACGCCCATCAAATTTTACAGCACTGGGTATTCATAAGCGGTCACCCATTTAGGTACTGACCAGGCCAGACGATCCTTAACTTTAGTTATCGTAACTGGTGTTTTAACGCTGAAACCTATATAGCTTTCTAATTTAAATTCTAGTCAAGGCTTCTTTTTTAGTCTTTTTTTTTTGAAAATACCCTCGAAAATGCATAAAACATTCCCTTCTCACTGCACTTAATAACAGCAGAAGAGAAGGCGCTCTCTAGCGTCGGATGGAAGTTATGAATCATAGAGCTGGATTCAAAATTCCCTAGGAACTCCAAGCCGTAAGAAAAGAAAAAAAGAAACTACTTTCTTTCTGTATTTATAGAATGAGAAGTTATCATTATTTGCACTATCTACATACGGACTATTGTCCTTACCTTTATTGTTTTTTTCACATTTCGGCCGTTGTGGTTTACGGCGTTCATCAGGTGTATATCGATCCAGTTACTCTACAGGGAATTTCGAATTGAATTCTTTATTTAGTCTTCAAGGTAGATTGTTCTCGTTCCACCTTGGCATAACTGATCTCTTATTTTTTAGCAACAACATTTATTGGATTCCCTGTTTATCAACAAAATCTGAAGTCACGAAACCTCTTACTTTCCTTGGCATTTTTTAAGAAATAAATTTAATTTCTTCACTTCAGAAACATTTGGAGATATTTTAAACTGAAATTAAAACAAAAGAAATTATACTCGCAAAGTCTTTGTGATACTTTAAATTAAATATAAATTAAAACTTTTTTTTAAAAAATCACTATTTTTTCAGTTATTTTAAAATTTAAATTTTAACGGTTCCTCTTCATCCGGGCACAAAAATGCCAATGGTGGATGTTCCAGCACCAGATGAATGGCTAATGTTTAATCCCAAGGCTCATCTTGGGTTTAAGGGTATAATATGCGGAGCAAGTGTGGCCTGAGTTGGATGTGTTTCAGACATTTCGAAGATAGACGGAATTTGCCGTTTATTTAGTAAGAAAAGATAGATAGATAGATAGATAGATAGATAGTGAATATACTGAGATAGATAGATAGATAGATAGATAGATAGATAGATAGATAGAATAGATAATATACTGAATATACTGAGATAGATAGATAGATAGAAATATAGATATGAACTGATTTAGATAGATAGATAGATAGATAGATAGATAGATAGATAGTGAATATACTGAGATAGATAGATAGATAGATAGATAGATAGATAGATAGATAGATAGATAGATAGATAGACACGGATTGATATACATCTGATGAAGACCAGAATGTAAACAGCCGAAACGTTGTGATAACAACGATAAACAGCAGGAAAATAGTTCGAATGTAAGTAGTGTAAATACAGAAGCCATATTTCATTATTCTTCATCCGTTTTGTTTTGGATCATTTCACCCCATGCAAGAGAGAAAAGCGACTAAGACAAAAGGCATTACACTTTATGACATGGAAAAAGTCCGACAATTATTTTAAGACATTTGTTTAAAGTTTATACGTTCTTTTTATAGATAATATATTTAAGTAAATGCTCTGTTTATAATAAACAGTATTAACGACATTTACCGGCCCGAGAAAAATTTCAGCGAAAATATCCGTTTTCCGTTTCGATACAACGCAACGGGCCTCGGCGACGAAGGATAAACTGAATATACTCAATATGGCACCGCTACTCACAAATGCCATAGTGATACTTCTCCAAGTATTCACAACTCAACGGATCGTGCCCCAAGAGACACGTCTTTCCTTTCACCCGTACCGCTGCATCGCGGAGCATTTGCTTGACCAAGCAACGATATACAAGTAATATATATATATATATATGAAACGGCCCTAAAAGATAGCGGATTCCCAGCAATACTCACATACTCACCACAGAATACAAAAAAGACCAACAGGAGAAGAAATATCATATGGTTCAACCCACCGTACAGCAAGAACGTAAAAACAAACGTAGGAAAAATATTCTTCAAACTCTTACACAAACACTTCCCAGAATCAAGCACCTTACACAAGATATTCAACAAAAACACAGTAAAATCAGCTACAGCTGCACCGAGAGCATGGCACAAATAATAAAAAAGCACAATAGGAAAATTATCAACAAACCACACGAACAAATTAAACCCACGCAACTGCAGAATAAAGAACGAATGTCCCTTAAACGGAAATTGTCTACAAAACAACGTAATATACCAAGCCACGATAAAATCACCAGATAACGAAAAAAGTATACATAGGAGTAACTGAAGGACCCTGGAAGCAAAGAAATTATACACACAAAACATCGTTCACAAATAGTAAATATGCGAACAGTACTATGCTTTCTAAGTATATCTGGGAAATAAAAAACAAAAACGCACATCACACCAAAAATATCTTGAAGATAAGGAAAAATCATCAGCCTACAACAACCAATCAAAAACTTGCAAACTTTGCTTGGAGGAAAAAAATAGCTATCATTACTTTCTCCGACCAAAATAAATTATTAAATAAAAAGATCCGAGCTCATCTCAAAATGCAGGCATGAAAATAAATTTTTACTACGTAACCTAAAAAATGAAAAAACGGAAAAAGATAAAATAAAACAAAATACAATAATAATAATAATAAAAAAAAAAAATAAATAAATAAATAAATACTATGTTGCTTAAAAACCGAAAACCAAAAGAGAAAAAATATAAAAATAAATTGACCTAAATTCATCCAAGTAAATAAATAGGCAAACCAATCCCAAATTAAAAAACTGTTCCCGCCAAAAAAATAATAGTTAGAATGAACTACAACAACCAACCCCAAAATTGAACAAATAGCTTTAATTAAATTCTCAAACCAAAACAAAACTGTTAAATACGTGATATAAACAAATTTTTACTACGTTAATAAATAAATAAATAAATAAAATAAGAAACAAAAAAAATAAAATAAAATAAAATAAAATAAAATAAAATAAAATAAAAAATAAATAAAAACGAGCAATATAACTTGACCCAAATAAATGAACAAAGCGACTTCCGGTAAAAATAACCGCCATAATAGAATACCCACAATGCACCACTAACCCGTATATATATAAATAGCCGAGAAAAATAACAGCACACGTGGCCTGACGATTGCATATAGCATGAAACAGACTGACGCCTCTAAGTGTTGACTTCTATGTTCACTTTTATATTCACACGCTCTATCTCTGATATTGAGCACTTTATCCCATAAATATAGCACTCCTTAAGACTATATTTCTTTATATATATATATATATATATACTGGTTAAATCAGAGAAAGTTTCATATATATATATATATATAAATAAATTGTTGGAGGTACAAAACCGTAGTATTGCAGGGAGTAGATACATATTATTTCCTAAAGGCATTTTGAAAATTAAAAAATAAGAGATGATAACACTTACAAAACAGACCAACCGGTTTCGTTCCCAAGCTCATCAGGGTCGACTGGGAACAATTTAACAATTATTGCAATATATATTAATTCACACAAACACCCTACATACAATTAAAACATTAAAAAATGAAATGATTAATGGTATGAGGGGGAAAAAAAATATATATATTTCAAACCGTGCGAATATTTGCTTACATATATATATATATATATATATGTAAGCAAATATATGGATATAGATCCGACAGTATGAAGAAAAATACAGAAAAAAACAAACAAAAATCTTAATATGCAATTATGTAGTATTAATGTTAATATAAAGTCGACGCCTGACGTTTCGGTCTATTTAAGACCATCTTCATGGACATTTTCATTTAAACATAATTAACATTAGAACATATAATAATTTAACACAAAAGACGATGGACATAAGAGCCCAAATAATATTCCGATTTTTGTTTGTTTTTTTTTCTGTATTTTTCTTCATATATATATATATATATATATATATATATATATAGTTTTGTTTTGTGTACGACTTAATAGTATACAAATATCCTTTCTAGTATTCCTTTCCTTTCATCCATTCTTTTCCGTCCATGAAATACGCTTTTATTATTTCACGGATATAATAATCCTGATAATGGGGGAAATTCAACTTGGAGAATAAATCTTTCTCCACTAGATGTCTCATTTTGCCGTGAATTCATATGCGATGTCTTTTTGTTCAATGCGTGGGCACACGTGTATATATGCATATACAGCTTTTGTATATCTTAATAGTATAAAAATCTCTTTGAGAAAAATCATGTTTTTCATTCCTTTTCCTTTCAGGCATTCTGTTCCGTCTGTAAATTACGGTGTTACTATATCACGGATATAATATTGCCTATAATGGGGGAAATACAATACAAATGGGATAATAAATCTTTCTTCCATATCTCTCATATAATAAAAACTTCCCCCTTTAAATTTTTTATGCTACTAAGACATACACAAAACTATATATGCATACATACACGTGTACCCACGCAGAGAAAAAAAAACAAGTATATTTGTCATTATTTTGCCTTTCAGCCATTCTATTCCGTCCGTGAACGATGGTGTTATTCTATCACGGATATATTAATGCCCATAATTGGGGAAATAAAAATGGAGAATAAATCTTTATATAAAATCTGTTATAATAACAGCGTACTTCACGGACAGAACAGAATGGCTTAAATCAATTTTTAGCTGATTTTATAATCATTCAGTGAACATTGGCAATTTCACTTCTATGTCAGGCTACAAGGGTGAACAGTAGCTAACACAAATTTTAAAACAAACAACTGCCTATATAATCTGAGAAAATAACTTCTGTATATGTATATTTTTTATCCAAGTCCCCACATTTTTAATGGTATATATTACATAAAGCTTTCTATCAAAAACTATACCGCTTTCCATTGTGTATATATCGATAAGGAGTATGATACGCAGTTAAAAGAGAATTTAAAGAGGAAATATTATATTATATAAGAGATATGGAAGGAAGATTTATTCTCCCATTTGTACTGTATTTTCCCCATTATGGGCATTATTATATCCGTGATATAATAACACCATACTTCACGGACAGAACGGAATGGATGAAAAGAAAAAGGATGACAAACATACTTTGTTCTCAAGAGATTTCTATGCTACTAAGACATACACAGAACTATATATGTATACATACACGTGTGTCCACGCAGAGAAAAAGCAAGTATATTTGTCATTATTTTGCCTTTCAACCATTCCCTTCCGTCCGTGAACGAGGCGTTATTCTATCACGGAAAAATTAATGCCCATAATGGGGGAAATACAAATGGCAGCGTCAATCTTTCTTCCCTAGCTCTCTCCCATTACAGGTGATTAGTAGCAATGTTGTCTTCATCTAGTAATGTCTTACGATTCTGCGGTAGCTAAATCTGGTCGGTACATGTGGGAAGTATTTCTGACGCACACTGCGTATCATGTGGCATTTGGGAACTTGTAGCCCTACAAATTGAATAAATTAACACAAAGATCAAAGACATCAAAATACAATCGACAAAGCTTTCTTAGAAAGCCACATTCGAAATTATGCATTTTTTCAAGATTTTAATGTGAATAGTGATTACGCAATCATCTCAGCCACGAGACAAATCACTAAAACTTTTTTCTTGCAAATGTTTTTTCTAACAAACACACTTCCACTTCCTATGGAATTATTACAATTTTCCTTCTCTCTCACACTCCTTCTCTCTCACATAACCAATCACTTCCTTTTCGCCACAGATATTAAATCCCCTAACATCAATAACCCCTGCCACACCTTATCCTTTCATAGCAGCTGTTTTTCTCTATAATTCTCTATTCCTGTGATCTTTGTCTTCGTATTTTACTGGTATCTTTTCTTTGTTTGAAACGCTCATCCAATATGAACTTTCTTTCGAAAGGTTCCAATGATTTATAATCCTTCACGTCTGTTCACGCATCCCGTCCCCACGTCTTTTCAACGCTGACTACCTCACCCCCCCCGCCCCGCCCGCCCCGTCCAAACAGTCTATCATTTATTTTTTTTTCATTTCCCGCCATATCTTATTGCATTGTTAATGTACACCTGTCGAAAAAGTTTCCGGGACGAAACTCTGCGGCGGAAGTTAAATGTCGGATAATTCTGGTCGGACGAATTTTGGGCACAAAGTTGACGATCACGCACGGAAATTTCCGCGTCTTTATATCAGGTGAGCGCAAAAGATAAAAATGCAGAAGAGACGGCAAAAATATATGTCAATGAAGCAAAGAAGAAAAGGGGAAAAGAGAGAACGAAAGAAACTAACAAACAACGAAGACCAATTGAATAAAGAGAGTTAAGAAAGGAAAAAAAAACGTGAATAAGAAAGAAAGAAAGAAAGAAAGAAAGAAAGAAAGCAGGGATTCAAAAACAAAAGAAAATAAGAACGTATTATAACGGAAGTAAAAAAGGAAGAGATGAAGGAAGGGAGGGAGGAAGGGAGGTACTCAGAAACGAAAGAAAGACTAACAACGTATTAAGAAGGAAAGAAAGGAACAAACATACAAACAACTGAAAGATTAACAACGTATTGAGAAAAAAAGCAAGAAAGAAAGAAAAAAAGAATGAATAATGAAAAAGAAGCTATTCAGAGACAAAGCAGAGATTAAGAAAGAAAGAAAGAAAGAAAGAAATAAAGAAAAATAGAATGAAATACATAGAAAGAAGCTATTTTGAAACAAATAATAAATTAAGAAAGAAAGAATGAAAAAAGTAAAGAAAGAAGCCATTGTGAAACAAAATAAAGAAAGAACAAAGAAAGACGGAAAGAACGAAATAAAGAACGGATTATGGAACAAAATAAAGAAAGAAAGAAAGAAGCTATTCTGAAACAAAATAAAGAAAGAAAGAAAGAAGCTATTCTGAAACAAAATAAAGAAAGAAAGAAGCTATTCTGAAACAAAATAAAGAAAGAAAGAAAGAAAGAAGCTATTCTGAAACAAAATAAAGAAAGAAAGAAAGAATCTATTCTGAAACAAAATAAAGAAAGAAAGAAAGAAGCTATTCTGAAACAAAATAAAGAAAGAAAGAAAGAAGCTATTCTGAAACAAAATAAAGAAAGAAAGAAAGAAGCTATTCTGAAACAAAATAAAGAAAGAAAGAAAGAAAGAAGCTATTCTGAAACAAAATAAAGAAAGAAAGAAAACAAAACAAAATAAAGAAAGAAAGAAAGAATCTAAAAACGAAAGAAAGAATCTATTCTGAAACAAAATAAAGAAAGAAAGAAAGAAGCTATTCTGAAAAAAAATAAAGAAAGAAATAAAGAAGCTATTCTGAAAAACAAAATAAAAGAAAGAAAGAAGCTATTCTGAAACAAAATAAAGAAAGAAATAAAGAAGCTTATTCGAAACAAAATAAAGAAAGAAAGAAGATTCTGAAACAAAAAAATAAAGAAAGAAAGAAAGAAAGAAGCTATTCTGAAACAAAATAAAAGAAAGAAAGAAAGAAGCTATTCTGAAACAAATAAAGAAAGAAAGAAAGAAGAAACAAAATAAAAAAAAGAAAGAAAGAATCTATTCTGAAACAAAATAAAGAAAGAAAGAAAGAAGCTTAAAACAAAAAAAAGAAAGAAAGAAAGAAAAAGAAAGAAAGAATCTATTCTGAAACAAAATAAAGAAAGAAAGAAAGAGAAGCTATTCTGAAACAAAATAAAGAAAGAAAGAAAGAAGCTGAAACAAAATAAAGAAAGAAAGAAAGAAGCTATTCTGAAACAAAAGAAAGAAAAAAGAAAAAAGAATTCTGAAACAAAATAAAGAAAGAAAGAAAGAAATTCTGGAAAAAAATAAAGAAAGAAAGAAAGAAGCTATTCTGAAACAAAATAAAGAAAGAAAGAAGAAGCTATTCTTAAAATAAAGAAAGAAAGAAATTCTGAAACAAAATAAATAAAGAAAGATTCTGAAACAAAATAAATAAAGAAAGAAAGAATCTATTCTGAAACAAAATAAATAAAAAAATAAAGAATCTATTCTGAAACAAAATAAATAAAGAAAGAAAGAATCTATTCTGAAACAAAATAAAGAAAGAAAGAAAGAATCTATTCTGAAACAAAATAAAGAAAGAAAGAAAGAATCTATTCTGAAACAAAATAAATAAAGAAAGAAAGAATCTATTCTGAAACAAAATAAAGAAAGAAAGAAAGAAGCTATTCTGAAACAAAATAAAGAAAGAAAGAAAGAAGCTATTCTGAAACAAAATAAATAAAGAAAGAAAGAATCTATTCTGAAACAAAATAAAGAAAGAAAGAAAGAATCTATTCTGAAACAAAATAAAGAAAGAAAGAAAGAATCTATTCTGAAAAAAGAAAGAAAGAATCTATTCTGAAACAAAAATAAAAGAAAGAAAGAAAGAATCTATTCTGAAACAAAATAAAGAAAGAAAGAAAGAAGCTATTCTGAAACAAAATAAAGAAAGAAAGAAAGAATGAAACAAAATAAAGAAAGAAAGAAAAGAAGCTATTCTGAAACAAAATAAAGAAAGAAAGAAAGAATCTATTCTGAAACAAAATAAAGAAAGAAAGAAAGAATTATTCTGAAACAAAATAAAGAAAGAAAGAAAGAAGCTTATTCTGAAACAAAAAAAGAAAGAAAGAAAGAAAGAAGCTATTCTGAAACAAAATAAAGAAAGAAAGAAAAGAAATTCTGAAACAAAATAAAGAAAGAAAGAAAGAAGCTATTCTGAAACAAAATAAAAGAAAGAAAGAAGCTATTCTGAAACAAAATAAAGAAAGAAAGAAAGAAGCTATTCTGAAACAAAAATAAAGAAAGAAAGAAAGAAGCTATTCTGAAACAAAATAAAGAAAGAAAGAAAGAAGCTTATTCTGAAACAAAATAAAGAAAGAAAGAAAGAAGCTAAAGAAAAGAAAGAAAGAAGCTATTCTGAAACAAAATAAAAATAAAAAAGAAAGAAAGAAGCTTATTCTGAAACAAAATAAAGAAAGAAAGAAAGAAGTTATTCTAAACAAAATAAAGAAAGAAAGAAAGAAGCTATTCTGAAACAAAAAAAAACAAAATAAAGAAAGAAAGAAAGAAATTCTGAAACAAAATAAAGAAAGAAAGAAAGAAGCTATTCTGAAACAAAATAAAAGAAAGAAAGAAAGAAGCTATTCTGAAAAAAAAAGAAAAAAAAGAAACAAAAAAAAACAAAATAAAGAAAGAAAGAAAGAAGCTATTCTGAAACAAAATAAAGAAAGAAAGAAAGAAGCTATTCTGAAAAAAAAATAAAGAAAGAAAGAAGCTATTCTGAAACAAAATAAAGAAAGAAAGAAAAGAAGCTTATTCTGAAACAAAATAAAGAAAGAAAGAAGCTTATTCTGAAACAAAAAAAGAAAGAAAGAAAGAAAGCTATTCTGAAACAAAATAAAGAAAGAAAGAAAGAAGCTATTCTGAAACAAAAATAAAGAAAGAAAGAAAAAAGCTATTCTGAAACAAAATAAAGAAAAAGAAAGAAGCTATTCTGAAAGAAGCAAAATAAAGAAAGAAAGAAAGAAGCTTTCTGAAAACAAAATAAAGAAAGAAAGAAAAAGCTATTCTGAAACAAAATAAAGAAAGAAAGAAAGAAGCTATTCTAAAGAAAGAAAGAAAGAAGCTCTGAAACAAAATAAAGAAAGAAAGAAAGAAGCTATTCTGAAACAAAATAAAGAAAGAAAGAAAGAAGCTATTCTGAAACAAAAATAAAGAAAGAAAGAAAGAAGCTATTCTGAAACAAAATAAAGAAAGAAAGAAAGAAGCTATTCTGAAACAAAATAAAGAAAGAAAGAAAAAAACAAAATAAAGAAAGAAAGAAAGAAGCTATTCTGAAACAAAATAAAGAAAGAAAAGAAAGAAGCTATTCTGAAACAAAATAAAGAAAGAAAGAAAGAAGCTATTCTGAAAACAAAAAATAAAGAAAGAAAGAAGCTAAAGAAAGAAAGAAAGAAGCTATTCTGAAACAAAATAAAGAAAGAAAGAAAGAAGCTAAATAAAACAAAATAAAGAAAAAGAAAGAAGCTATTCTGAAACAAAAAAAAAGAAAGAAAGAAAGAAATTCTGAAAACAAAATAAAGAAAAAAGAAAGAAGAAGAAACAAAATAAAGAAAGAAAGAAAGAAGAAACATTCTAAACAAAAAAAGAAAAAGAAAGAAAGAAGAAACTGAAATAAAATAAAGAAAGAAAGAAAGAAGCTATTCTGAAACAAAATAAAGAAAGAAAGAAGCTATTCTGAAACAAAATAAAGAAAGAAAGAGAAGCTATTCTGAAAACAAAATAAAGAAAGAAAGAAGCTATTCTGAAACAAAATAAAGAAAGAAAGAAGCTATTCTGAAACAAAATAAAGAAAGAAAGAAAGAAGCTATTCTGAAACAAAATAAAGAAAGAAAGAAAGAAGCTATTCTGAAACAAAATAAAGAAAGAAAGAAAGAAGCTATTCTGAAACAAAATAAAGAAAGAAAGAAAGAAGCTATTCTGAAACAAAATAAAGAAAGAAAGAAAGAAAGAAGCTATTCTGAAACAAAATAAAGAAAGAAAGAAAGAAGCTATTCTGAAACAAAATAAAGAAAGAAAGAAAGAAGCTATTCTGAAACAAAAATAAAGAAAAAATAAAGAAAGAAAGAAAGAAGCTATTCTGAAACAAAATAAAGAAAGAAAGAAAGAATATTCTGAAACAAAAAAAAAGAAAGAAAGAAGCAAAAAAATAAAGAAAGAAAGAAAGAAGCTATTCTGAAACAAAAAAAAGAAAGAAAGAAAATAAAGAAAATAAAGAAAGAAAGAAAGAAAGAAAAATTCTGAAACAAAATAAAGAAAGAAAGAAAGAAAGAAGCTATTCTGAAACAAAATAAAGAAAGAAAGAAATTCTAAACAAAATAAAGAAAGAAAGAAAGAAGCTATTCTGAAACAAAATAAAGAAAGAAAGAAGCTATTCTGAAACAAAATAAAGCTATTCTGAAACAAAAAAGAAAGAAAGAAAGAAAGAAGCTATTCTGAAACAAAAAAAAGAAAGAAAGAAAGAAGCTATTCTGAAACAAAATAAAGAAAGAAAGAAAGAAAGAAGCTATTCTGAAACAAAATAAAGAAAGAAAGAAAGAAGCTATTCTGAAACAAAATAAAGAAAGAAAGAAAGAAGCTATTCTGAAACAAAATAAAGAAAGAAAGAAAGAAGCTATTCTGAAACAAAATAAAGAAAGAAAGAAAGAAGCTATTCTGAAACAAAATAAAGAAAGAAAGAAAAAGAAAAACAAAATAAAGAAAGAAATTCTGAAAGAAAGAAAGAAAGAAGCTATTCTGAAACAAAATAAAGAAAGAAAGAAAGAAAGAAGCTATTCTGAAACAAAATAAAGAAAGAAAGAAAAAGCTATTCTGAAACAAAATAAAGAAAGAAAGAAAAAAACAAAATAAAGAAAGAAAGAAAGAAGCTATTCTGAAACAAAATAAAGAAAGAAAGAAAGAAGCTATTCTGAAACAAAATAAAACAAAGAAAGAAAAAGAAGCTTATTCTGAAACAAAATAAAGAAAGAAAGAAAGAAAAAGAAGCTATTCTGAAACAAAATAAAGAAAAAGAAAAGAAGCTATTCTGAAACAAAAATAAAGAAAGAAAAGAAGCTATTCTGAAACAAAATAAAGAAAGAAAGAAAGAAGCTATTCTGAAACAAAATAAAGAAAGAAAGAAAGAAAGAATCTATTCTGAAACAAAATAAAGAAAGAAAGAAAGAAGCTATTCTGAAACAAAATAAAGAAAGAAAGAAAGGATTCTGAAATAATAGAGGAGTTAAAAACTTACTAAGAAATAAAGAAATATAGAATGTATAAATGGATTAAAGATGAAAGGAAGGAAAAAATATTTACGATAAAGTTAAGCAAAAAAGGATTTTTAAAGTAAAGGACGTGCACGAATTTGATGAAGAGAGGGAAAAAGAAAGGATAAAAAAGAATAATAAAATATAAGAAAGATAAAATAAAGAAATTAAATAATAATAAATAAATATTATAAAAATAAAATTAATAATACTAAATAATATTAAATAAATAAATAAAAGAAATAAATGAAATAGATATTATAATAAATAATATTAATAATAAAAATAAATAATATTAAATATATAATTAAATTACATAATCAATAAATAAATAATAATAAATAAATAATATTAAATAAATAAATTAAATAAACATTATAATATTGATATTAATAATAATGAATAACATCAAATAAATAAATTAAATAAATATTATAATGATATTAATGATAATAAATAAAAAATAATATTAAATATATATAAAATTTATTTTAAATAAATAATAAATAAATACTAAATAAGTAATAATATATAAATAAATTAGATAAACATTATAACAAATAATATTAAAATTAATAAATAATATTAAATAAATAAAATAAAATAAATACATAATAAATCTAATAATAAATAAATAATAGTAATAAATAAATTAAATAAATATAATAAGCAATATTGATAATAAAATAATATTAAATAGTATTAAATAAGTAATTAAATTAAATAAATAATAATAAATAAACAATATTGATAATAAAATAATATTAAATAGCATTAAATAAGTAATAAAATAAAATAAATAAATAAGAAATAAACAATATTGATAATAAAATAATATTAAATGGTATTAAATAAGTAATTAAATCAAATAAATACATAATAATAAATAAATAGTATTGATAATAAAATAATATTAAATAGTATTAAATAAGTAATTAAATAAAATAATAAATAATAATAAAATAATATCAACTAAAATAAATAAATTAAAATAATAAACTAGAGAAGGATTAATGAAATAATAATGAAAAAATAAA
Source organism: Acanthosepion pharaonis (assembly GCA_903632075.3). Lineage (NCBI taxonomy): Eukaryota > Metazoa > Mollusca > Cephalopoda > Sepiida > Sepiidae > Acanthosepion > Acanthosepion pharaonis. Next base: position 2,194,367 of record CAHIKZ030000029.1, on the reverse strand, counting down.
ATAATAAAGAAAGAGAAGTAAAAGAAACAAAGAATGTCAAACAAATGGATATAAGTGTATGATTCATATCGTATATATATATATATATATATATATATATATATATATATATATATATATATATATATATATATATATATATATTATATTGTAAAATAATATATGTAGCCTCCATGAAATTATACATTATGGAAGCTATTCATTTTATCCAGTATATTATCAGGGAAGTTGGGGTCGTATTAACGATCTACCCTGGAGCATTCTCAGATCCTAGCAAATGCCTATGCCGATGATAGCGCTGTTTATGGACGCCTTTCCAGAAACCAGAATAATCGGATCTTTGCAGTTGATCTCTTTTCTGAATTATCCCCAGACACCTAAATTGGAAAAGAACCAGCTTTTAACATTCAATGCCCAAACAGCGTTCATACCCAGAAATATGTCAATGAACGGTTTGTTCTCATTGGGGCACAATGCTTTGAATACCTATTGGGCCTGAAACTTCAATGCAGACCCCGATATAGAACTCTCATATTTAAAGATACTCGATAAGTGATACTGGATAAAGAACCTGGACAATTGTCCCTGCAGGGATTATCTGATTCCTTCTGTCATGCCTTTTCTTGACAAAAGACAGATTAAACCAAAAAACGGATTATCGGTGAAATATCTTGGCTGGTGTCTCGGCTCCTCATTTTCCAGTCTTGATAACCACAAGGTTTGATTTTTACGTAGCCTTGTGGGTGATGACATATTTTCTACTATGGAGCTTCTTTCCAATAAACCGAACGTCCCCAGAACTTGGAGAGCCATGTTTGATGGATGTCAGTTATCAGTTATCTCCTGTTAATTCCCCTCTGAAAGTTCTCCACTGCCTTAACCGGGTATTGAACTCACACTCTTTGGGTCCTGTCACTGGATCTAACTAACGCCTTTATCCACTGTGCCATGTGTCCTTGAGGACATAAGGGGTTAGTTCGTCCCAGGACAGGACCCAAAGGTTGTGAGTTCACAAAGTAAATAATGTATAGTTTTTCCACTTCATGTCAGCTGAGAATCTTAGCCCGAGATGAGGCAAATAAATTATTTTTCTAACTTATTATTACGTTTGTTATTGTGTTTCGTTTTCTTCTGCAATATTAAAAAAAAATAAAAAATAAAACTACTGTAATTGTAAGTTTGTTTTAGTTTAATCGATATTGTCCAATATTGAAATATTCTTTAGAAGAGAACTAAAAGACTAACATTTTGCGTTCTTTGATTTCAAAATCCCTTCAGATGCGTCTTAAATTGAAACAACATATGTAATTAAAGAAAACTTTTGTGTATTAAAAAAACGCTGTTATTTTTATAGCATTAAAGAAATAATGACAAAAGACAAAAACAGGCTTCCTAACTATAGAATGTGAGACAAGCTCACGTTGGAATATAGTTGGAAGGTGTAGTCAGATGCTCCATCCAGAAAGTTATTGTCCCTTAGTGTAGCCGTTAACGTCTGCTGGATTTGAAATGAGTCCCACTTCAAGTGGTGGTAATGTACTAAGCGTGGGTTAGATGTAGCAGAACGTTGAATATGTGGGCAACCATTGAGAATCAAACTCTTTATCCAGTCATAATTGATCTAGCGAGACAAGTATTCTGACCATTACATTTCCAAATTTAGAGTCCTATTATTATTATTATTATTATTATTATTGTTGTTGTTGTTATTATTATTATTATTATTATTATTGCTTTATTTATATTACCTTTGATTTCTGAACTATACTTATTTCCTTCAGTGTCCCAACTAGAGATTGAGATCAAATATCATCATGATATTTTTCACTGAGAAATTAAAAAAAAGAAGAAAAAAAACAAATAGATTTTACATAGATAAAGCCCTTCGTATGATGTGGAGTTTACTCGTGAAAACAATTATTATTATTATTATCATCATCATTATTATTAGTATTATTATTATTACTTAATTACTTACTTAAATACGCAAGTACCAAAAACAAATAATTTCCATGACTGAAGATGACTGAATGTACAGTCGAAAGTACTTGCATATTTAAAGAAGAACTAATACAGTTTATAATTTAAAAAACAAGGATCATAACATTCATCGAATGATTGGTAGGTCAACGTGTCTTTAAAATTTGTTAGCGAAGGGATTTCGCCATTTTATATCATTAACTTTACTAAATGGATTAAGTCCGACATTTTTTTTAATATTAATTTTGTAATATATTTTCTTTTTGTACATTATTTTTATGGATAAAATTTATGAAGTAAATGATCTGTAGTAAATAAGTAAATGATCAGTATTAATTACATTTACTGATCTGGATATAATCGAAAGATTTTTGAATCGAACCTGTAAACCCTTTATGGAAATCATTTGACCTGACGTGCTATACTACTGTTCTATATAGAAAGCGTCTGCTTAGCAAAGTCTACATTAATGTTTATAAACCACAAATCTTCGGATAAGCGGAAAATATATTAAAATAATTGTCGAACTTCATCTTTTTCATAATATGTTGCCATTGTTTCCGTTAAGATATATTTCGTGAGCAGATATGATCGTCCAGGAAAGATCGCGTCAAGGACATCTTTTACGGTCAGATCTTGAGAGCGATGGGTTTCTGCCAGTCTCCTTTGCCCATGACACGCTACGCATGAATGAATACTGAACGGGACATATGATGGGTGCTGGTCAGCTGCGCAGTTAACCCAAGACCACACAAGGACAGGGAACTTATGATTATCAGGATAATGATGATAAAGAGTTATCTGATACAGGTCGGCATTATCCAAATACAATTAATCGTTTCACAAGAATGGTCAGATGTTCGGAAAGAAAGGTTTTGAAGACAACATGGTAAATTTTAAAAAAAAACCTTACATTCCGTAAATGCGCTTTAGCTATTTCCGTGGCAAAATTGTACTCATTCCTCGATTACTAGATTAAGCATTGTCTACATGAGGCGGAGATTCAACGTATGAGCAATAAATAAATTATTCTTGATTTGGCAGCTAAAGAAATTTGCCTCGAGCGATCACGTTCTATTGTAACGGAAGCAATAAATACTAGATATATATATCTATTACAAACAATACATTGACGTGTAAAAACTATTTAACAAGCTAACTTTAAAACATAGGCACTGTCATATAGGGGTACTGTGCAATAGAATTACACACATTAATTGATCGGATTATTCAACTGTTTATTAAAAAGAAGCAAATAGCAAAAGCTAGGCAAAGCACGTCATTCAACCTAGAGGCAAATACAGCTGGTGATAGATAGATAGATAGATAGATAGATAGATAGTGAAAGAGAGAGAAATAGAGAAAGTGAAAAAAAAGGGATGAGAGAAGGACAAGAGAGGGTAAGGAAATGGATCGAATATTAACTCTCATCATTCATCTAAATCATTCAAAGACTCTTATATCTACATCTCTATCTATAAAAGGCAGGATGTGTGTGTGTGTGTGTGTGTGTGTGTGTGTGTGTGTGTGTGTAACGAATGCACGGCCGCAATTTTCGACGAATTTGCAACAAAATTTATATGCACATGCTCCAAGTTAGCGATAAAGGCCAAGACTGACTTGGCATTTCCCAACTCGCATCGATAATGATTACAATAGAATTTTTCATGCTTCTACGACAGTTTTCATGTAGTTTGCGGTTATTTTCTACTGGCCAGAATGAGAGCCTATAGCTGGCTGCCACTAATAGGCAGGAAGATTCTATTGGCCAGCGTGAGAACCAACAGCTGACTGACACGAATGTTAACTAGCATGCTAGCATGCAAAAAAAAATCGATAGCTGCATTCGTCACAAGTGGGAAAAATTTAAATCTGCATGGCACTTTACTCCAATTGGCTCATTCGCTTGCTTAAACCCAACGTTGATTCTGATTCCGCAGAACTGGGCTGGGTGTGAAAAAGGATTTGTTGTTAACATTCTTTTTTCATTCGGTTTTTCCAGTTACGAGTCCTTTTTTAAAGCTGATCGTTTTGTGTTCATTTTGTTTAGTTCTTTTTTCGTAACAGATTTAATGTTTAGTATAGAGCTTAGAAAAAATTCGCAGTGTGAAATAGGCAAGAATTAAGGCATGTAGCAACATCTGCACGGCAAAGGGCACTCCTTTAAAGGCAAGGAAGGGAAAAAATATTTTAAGTCAAGTGATAGTGATTGCTGTATGAGTTGAACGATTTTTGAATCAACGCCTGGACATGCTGCTAGTACACACATAGACAGAGTGAATCGAAAATAATTTTACAAACATTGGACTCGTGTTCGTCACACCAAAACAAGAAAAAAATTCCATATACTTGAGTTAATAAGTTTTAATTTTAAGGTAGACGCTGTTAAATGTACAGTCCAAGATACAATCTAAAAATAATTTTACAGACATGAGGCGTGGGTTCGTAAAACTTAAACAAAGTAAAATGCCCATATGAACATATGTCCTAAAGGCCATTGTTGTACCTCAACACAGCAACTCATAACAAATGTTCAAAATTTCTTCTTCTTGATTCTACAAAAGCAAGCACCCCGTCGGATCATTGACTGGTGGTCGCTTTCAAATACTCCCATACGGTGTAGAATCGTTTCACAGACCCCCATGACACATTGGGGAAGCCCCTCTGCATTATTAATGTCTGCTTTATAAACCAATTGTTTTAGCAAGCCAACAGATAAAAATGCAAATAATTGAAGTCGGGAGAATGGGCAGGCCACATCCAGTCCTCCAATAATTATCCATCTGTCAGCCAGTGCATCGTTACAATGTGACTAAAATTTGCTGGGACTCCATCATGCATTAACCACGTGCCTCTTCGTATTAGCTGGGGTACATCCTCAAGCAGGTCGTGAACATTCGAAATAAAGTCTCTATAAGCTGCTCCTTAAAGTGGTTTATGAACATATGGACCTACCAGACAGTCACGTACAATTCCATCATACACATTAATCGCAAACTGATGCTGGTGTCTAGCCTGTATTATAAATGTTGGTTGTGTAAATGTTTCATTCCATCTCTTTCAAACATTGCCTCCTCCGTAAACAAGACTGAAGAGATAAAGCAACTGATCGGTCTGTGCAATAAACCATCGGCAAAAGTTCTCCCTTGATGAGTGATCAGAGGACGAAAGATCCTGCACACGTTTGCAAATGATACGGATAAAGGAACTGATCTTGATATACCCAACATACGGTATTACAAGAGGAACGACATCCTAGGACCACTTGACGTGTTCTGATACCTGGACCATCTCCAACATCCTATATAATTTGGTCTTCGTAGACCCGATCACGATCTTCTTCGATCCAGAGTTTATGGTGCAACAGATCCTTTATCTGTAACGCGACGATAAACAACAGCAAGTTTTCTATGGATCGGGTGCTTATTTTACTTCAAGCCTTCTCATTTTTACTATTTCACATGAAAGAAAAAAAAGATACTAACGACGATGAAAAGCCTAAACCAGCCCTTAAAATATCACCTAAACCCTTTAACATTTCATTTTCTAACACCCGAGGCATTCAGACCAATTTCTGCACTGTGGAATCTTTCCTCATTGCGAACTTCCCGGTTATACTGGTTCTCTGTGAGAATAACCTTGACTTGTCTATCCCCTCCTCTGATCTCTCAATCCCCGGCTACCTTCCTCTCCTTAGAAACGACTCTCAAATTTATATGCATAGCCTTGGTGTTTACGTGAAGGCCAAACTATCGCTGGCTAGAGAGCTGTCTCTTGAATCTCCGGACCATCTGTGCATCTGTCTCCGGCTATCTCTTCTCAATGTTGTAAGCTATCTCTTCTTCCTTTATCGTTTTCCATCCTCCCAAGTCTCTGGTGTAATCGAATGCATTCCTGACAGTATATTCACAAGGTTCTCTCTCTTCATCCGGTTGCTCAAATATTCGTGTTTGCTGATTTTAACGCCCATCATACCAAGTGTCTTGTAGCGCCACGCAGCACTGCCCTCTTGGCAACTCCGATCATGCTGTAGTGTCTGTCAACATCTCCTTCAACTCCACCTCCTGCAAAGAACCTCCTACCATTAGAACCTCGTTCTGCTGTCAGCGAGCAGACTGGGACTCGTTCCGGGATTTCCTTCGCGATGTCCCCTGGGTTGTTGTCTTTACGCTCCCCGTTCAAGTATGTGCTTCCGAGGTCTTCTCCTGGGTTAAAACTGGAATCGAGGCTTCAATCCCCACAAGGAAATATAAGGTCAAATCGCGCTTCTCCACTTGGTTCACCGCTGATTACTCAGCTGCCATTGCCCATAGGAATCACTTCTTCCACCTATATCGTAGCAACATGTCAGGCTGCAATAGACGTCTCTTTGTCTCTGCCCGTAAACGTGTCCTCAATGAAGTCACTATTTGCTGCTCGAATGAAAGAACGTATTGCATCTCCCATCGCAAATTCGACCCCAAGGGTTATTGGCGTCCCTGAAAGAGCGTACTAAACAATAACAAACACTCTATAACTCTTTTGTTCAGCCAGTTCGAGGTTTTGATCTCGTATACGGAAAAGCCTGAATGCTTTGCACGGAAATTCTCATTCAATGCAACGCTCGACTCTTACTCCTTAGAACTTAGGCTCTGTTGAGCGAATTGCACATAACCTCTTCACCGGCATTGGGCATTATCTCTAATTTAGACTCCCATAAGGCTAGCGGTGGTGACGGGATACCAGCTATTGTCCTGAAGAAATGTGCACCTGAACTGGCTCCTACTGCCTCAATGAATCGCGTTTTCCAGACTGTTGGAAGTCCTCATCGATTATTCCTGTTTTTAAGAACTCTAGAGACCCTTTTTACCCTTTTAATTACCGTCCTATCAATCTCCTACCCCTCTT
>CAHIKZ030000029.1:2170000-2185000 GCA_903632075.3 Acanthosepion pharaonis | reverse complement strand
CTGGCACTTCTTATTACTGGTTCACTATATTGTATTTATTTCTATGCTTGGTCGGCTCAGGATATTTTTGTGGCCTAAAGAGTTTTATTGGTTTTAAATTACTTATATACCGGCGTGAATTACTGTCTATATATATTTAAGCATAACATTTCTCTTCTTTTATGAGAGAGGACGTAATTCTCGTAATTTTAGGAAATGCATTTCAAGTCGCAATATTTGTTATTTTTTCATTAATGATTGGTTCAGTATCGTCGATTTCTTTACCTATCATTTAATAATTCAGACATATTTAACATTTGACAATTCTTTATTATGTTATCCTTTTATTATTTATTGATTGTAGTAAAACAAAAATTAGACAAGAACGTATTTTCGCATTTGCAGGAAAAGCGTTTCGAGTCGTATTCTTCTTTTTGTTCAGCAGTGAATTTCTTCTTTTATTATTTATCTCTCAAATATTTATTTTTAGTAACAGCAACAAAAAATGTCATATTTAATGATAATTTCATAATTTTAGTAGTTTTATTCTTTCCTTATTCATTGATATTCGTTTCTATTATTAGGATTCAAGTAAGAATAAACCAATTTGGTACATTTCATAACGAACTGTTCTATCCGACATCCCCTTGTTATCGTAGAGGACTTACACGATCCAGTGATCCCACGAGCGAAGCTGTCTGCAACTCCAACACCTGTGGGACCATACACTGCGGTAAGGCCGAAGAAGAAGGACTGAATACGAACAACACCTGAAGACAGACACGGCGAGATCGAAAAAAGATCTCACCGACCAGACCGGCGGGAGAAGGCAACGCCAGGCGGGCTGGCGTAACAAAGGCGGATTTTGACAGATCAATCAACTAACAGCTCGATGCAACAGTTTTACCAGATCTTGCCTGTCCCAATCCCCTTTGAGTCGCGACGGAGGCGCTTGTGGCCAATTGTGCGGTCTACACCTTCGCGTAGATTTGTGCACCAAAAGCAAATTCATGCGAATAGCATCGTCAAACATTCTTTGATTCACAGCCATCTCCGCTACTCCTAATGGAAAGGGAATAGGGAGAAAGATGACGATCCCGATGATCAGATGGGAACGGGTAGCAATAACAATAATAAAATGTTTCATGTTTATGGTTAAATAATGCGTAAATGTTTATGCTCAAATAATGGGAAATTATTTGTCCTAAACCCGGTGAAGTATTTTCTTCATGTGTATATATATTCATTCAGAATTCAACAGCACAATTATTAGACATCGGAAGATTGACTCAGTGGTAAAATTAAAAGCTTTTTGACAAACTTGTTAAATATTAAGAAAAGAAGTAAAATATACACTATATAATATTTATTAATAGTATATATATATATATATATATATATATATATATATATATATATATATATTTTCTCCATCAAGACATTCATTTCTGTAGTTCACTGCTACCAGCAAGCAGAAATATTTCTCCACCCGATGATGGCCATTTCGGTCGAAACTAGTTGAAGATTCTAAATGGAATGATAATAAAAAAAACGAAAGAATATTAATCTACAACCCAGTGTGTCTAAAGATTTTAATTTTTTATTTTCTTATTGTTCAATATATATATATATATATATATATATATATATATATATATATATATATATATATATATATATATATGAATTTGCAGGTCTGATGAATTGGATTGTGATTACGATTCCTCTGTAATAAATTATAACCATGGAATATTAGTGTTTCAGCCTTTTGTATTATATTCTTACTCTGTCCTGGACATTGAGTTCTACCTGGATTCTATCCTCTTAGGAATTTATACATACAGTGAAATGGCATGCTAAAAATAATATAAATATCCTGAAATGGCGAATTTAGTCTCCATATTTAAACGCAATCTAGAATCTGTGACGTTATTTGAAAATTCAAATCCAGTCAAGACCTCCCAAAAACATCCCGGGTGTGAAGATTATGTACGAAGAACAATGAAACAAAATACCAACTAAATTTTGCAAATCATTAATTGATAACTACAAGAAGAGTTTGCTTGCTGTAGAAGTGAATAATGGCTATCCTACAAAGTATTAAATGAAGATTATGTATTCACTTTTGGATTGTACGAATACTTTTTTTCACCCATTTAAATGGATGAATGAGATTTATTTCTATTAAATCATTTTTTCTGTTTTCTCTGCATATTTATGTATTATGCACATGTGTACAGTTAATTATATGAAATGTATCTTTATTCATTGGTTGTAAATACAATAAAATAAACATTTGTATGTGTACGAATATTTGTTCCCCAATATTTGTATATATATATATATATATATATATATATATATATATATATATATATATATATATATATATATATATATATATATATATGCTTTTAACCGTACAAAACCTATTATGGCATTAAAGGCAAGAAAGGTTTTACCATAGATACATTTTAAAACACAAGTCGACCGGTTTCGTCCACTCTCGTCAGAACTGTAAACGGGAAACAAATTACGAAAAGAAAGTCTGTCGCGGATGACGTGAATGATTGAACAAGGAAAAAATATAATAATAAAACTTATAACACCAAAGATGCCACAGACACAGCACCGCATTCCCAAGCAAACAATCTCTTTGAGCGGGTCGCCTGAACCTGAGGAACAGCTTCTCCAACACCTTCATATGAAATAACGAGTGTGCTCTGGGCAGAACAGAAAACCAACCCACACTAAAATCCATAGCAGAAGTCAGATTATTTATCAAGTGATCCACTATAGAAGACCCGTATGTATTTCGAATGGTATCACCAAACGAAAAATTTTTGTTGAGTATTTTAGCAGGCACGTGCTGTTTAATCCTTAAATCTAAACACTGTGTTGTTCAATTATATATATATATATATATATATATATATATATATATATATATATATATATATATATATATATATAAAATAGAAGAAATATGAATTAACGGCCGTTACATATAGACATTTTATACTGTAAAATGATGAGACCTTGCTATCAATGAAATGGTACGCTTAAATTCATATAGTGACGTCAAGTCATAACTCAGCAACCGAAATTTGCCTTGTGCTTGCCTCGAGTCAGTAAAATGAAGAATGTATATCTATTAATATATATATATATATATATATATATATATAGGAGGAATAAACAAGTTTTAATTTATTGTATTTACAACTAATGAATAAATAATTTTCATATAATTAACTGTATATAAATGCATAATCACTAAATATGCTCATAAAATTTAATAGAAATAAATCTGATTTATCCATCTTAAATTCATTAGTCTAAAACTATAAATATATATATATATATATATATATAAATAAGAAAAAAAAAAAAAAAATTTCACAAACAGTACTGTTGTATCACAGCTCTTCAGTGTAACTAGACAACCGAATGTCTCCAGTCCGGATCGAAACCCAAACGATATGGTGTTAGTCAGAACTTCTACCATTGCGCCATCTGCACTCGACGGAATGTGTCGGCTAAATCTAGTGTATTGTTTTTTTACAAACGTTAAAAAAAACGTCATGCAGCCATAGTGCTCCATTCATTTTACTGAAGAGCTTCGCATTTACCGTTGTTTTTAGAATTTGCTTGTCATTCAACAGTGATCCTTTGGAAATATATTTTCAAGAGCTAAATTATGTCTTTAGCAGATGTTACTGTTTCGTTGTATCACCGCTCCTCAGCGAGCCTAGACAACCGAATGCCTCCAGTCCGGATCGAAACCCAAACGATAAGGTGTTAGTTAGAGCTTCTACCACTGCGCCATCTTCCGTCGATAGAATGAGTCAGCAAAATCTAAATACAACTGAGAAAATATGAATTGTAAGAATTTTACATGTTTTTATAAGAGTTATATGTGATTTATTTGAGGCGATCAGAACTAATGAAAAAAAAACGCCAATAGAGAATTCGATCTATATATAATAAATTAATATCGGTTTAAATGACGTATCTGGTTATACCATGAAATGTAATAATAATCTGTAAAGTTTTTAATCATTTCATCCTAACCATGGCAATAAAGCCACTAAGGCTCAAGGAACTACTGAGTGTCAGAAAAATATATTATTAAGGAGAGAGAACTATAAAAGACCAGGATTTAAGAAAAGATTATCATTGCATTTAAATTTTTGAGGATCAAAAGTTGAGTGGGAAGCAAGAAACCAAATGAGATTCCCACGATTACGAAATGAAAGAGAAGAAACAGTTAGCATAGAACCGGCGGTTACATATAAACATTTCAACTGTAAAATGATGAGACCTTACTACCAATCTAGTAGTACCCTTCAATTGATAAAGATTATTAGAATTATCAAGCATAAGGCCCTGACGGGAGTTTGATACGAAACACTTGAGTTGTAACTTTTCTTAATTTAGTGAATGTACACACAGAGCCCACGAGATATCTCCCCTCTAAGCCACTCGCCTTGCCTCTGACAGAGGATATTTATATTATATTCTTACTCTGTCCCGGACATTGAGTTCTACCTGGATTCTATCCTCTTTGGAATTTATATATACGAAGAAATGGCTTGCTAAAAGTAATATGAATATCCTAAAATGGCCAATTCAGTCTCCATATATAAACCCAATCTTAATATTAATCTACAACCCAGTGTGTCTAAAGAATTTAATTTTTTATTTTCTTATTGTTCAATATATATATATATATATATATATATATATATATATATATATATGAATTTGCAGGTCTGATGAATTGGATTGTGTTTACGATTCCTATGTAAAAATTATAACCATGGAATATTAGTGTTTCAGCCTTTTGTATTATAATTTTACTCTGTCCTGGACATTGAGTTCTACCTGGATTCTATCCTCTTGGGAATTTATATATACGGGGAAATGGCATGCTAAAAATAATATAATTATCCAGAAATGGCGAATTTAGTCTCCATATTTAAACGCAATCTAAAATTTGTGGCGTTATTTGAAAATCCAAATCCAATCGAGAACTCCAAAAAACATCCCGGATATGAAGACCATATGCGAAGAAGAATGGAACCAAATCCCAAAAGCAGAAAGAAAAACTAAACTATTGAATTACACACACGAACACATCGACCGCGCAAAACATGCACACACATGCGCGCGTACACATACTCACGTGTGCGTGTGTGTGTGTGTGTGTGTGTGTTATTATGTAAACTTTCCAGAGTTACATAGAAATCTGTATAAAGGCACTATTCGGGTTTGATTGTCCGTTGAGGCACTCTGAGAGGGCCAAAGCCCTTCAGATATAACGACGGTTTCCTCTTGAGGAAGGCAGATTTAAATCGAGATAGTGATTTCCAAGGCTTTTCCTATATTCAAAAATATATATATATATATATATATATATATATATATATATATATATATATATATGTGTGTGTGTGTGTGTGTGTGTGTGTGTGTGTGTGTGTGTGTGTGTGTACTTCAAGAAGTTAAACCCTCAATTTCAAGGCTTTTTCCACTCACTTTTACTTACTCAAAGTTGAAGCACACACGCAATCTCTGGCAATCACCCACGCACAAACACAGTGATAGATTCCTTCTAGCTCACTTTCTGGTAAACATTCTCACACACACAAGCATACACTTAGCATCTCTCTCTCCCTCCCCATCCCCTTAAAATTTCGGATAGGTTTCTGAGGTGAATATAAAAAGTAACCTTTCAACACAAAGATGTAAACAAATACGACAGGCCACCTATATTGGATTGTTTGTTTACCCAAACGTCAACTTGCCAAACGATTCATTGCATTCAGAATCACATTTTCGGGAAAAGACCTTTTATCGTATCTCCAAATTTCATCAATTCTGTAAACAGAGCTTAACACAACTTGTAAGCATTCGTACTTATCATCCAATCACATACTTTCAAACAGAATCAAATAGAGCCGCCATATTTTTATTTTTGGAATCTACACAAAAACGCGCGTAAATGATTCCAAATCATACAACGTAGGCAGCTTCTTCTTCTTCTTCTTCTTCTTCTTCTTCTTCTTTTCAGTTTCTTTGTCTTTTCTCCTTTTCTTTTCTTCTTCTGTTTTTTTTTCTCCTTTCCTTTGTCTTTTCTTTTTTTTTTGCCTTTATTTGTCTTCTTCTTTCTTCTTTTTTTTCTCCTTTCCTCCTCCCCTGTTTCTTTCTCTTTTTCTCTTCTTTTCTTCTTTTCTTCTTCTTCCTTTCCACTCCGCCTTCTTCTTCAGTGCCTTTCAGGACATGAGCAGTCATCTCGTTTTACCTCTTGTAACTTTTTTTTTTCACCCCTCCATTTTGCTCTTCTTCTATGAACACAAGATTCTCTTTTTTCTTTTTTACAAAGGTTCTTTTTCTTTTTCTCACTTTTTTGCACTATGTACTTCTTATCCAACTTCCTTCTCTTTTGTCCTTTCCTCCTCCCCCTTCTGATTCTAATTTCTGCTTTTTTTTTTCTTAAAACTTCTTCTTCTTCCATTCTTGACTATCGTTTAACACACACACACACACATTTCTTCTTTCTCTTATATATTATTATATATATTTATATATATATATTTTATATATCATCAATTATCTTCTTCTTCTTTAAATGGAGACTTCCATCATCGCAAACAATTCTTCTTCTTCTGAATGAATTCTTCTTCTTTATTAAATTTCTTATTAGTTCTTATTTTATTTTCCTCCTCCGACTTCTTCTTCTATAGAAGCAGTTCTTCTTGTTTTTTTTCTTTTGTATGAATTGTTTGCATGATGATAGATCTCCGCATTTTATTAACCTTTGCAACTTTTGTGTGAATTTATGTTTTGTAAATTGATTGCACGTTTATCGTAATTTAAATAACTGATCCAAGTCCATATTTTGGATAATAAGTGACATTACCAATTATTGAACAATATAGTTATTACAACAGGTAAAAAAAATTGTTGATCACCATATTTTATATGAACGCACAACCTTAAAAATTTAAAATCAAAGGTTAAAACTTTTTTTCAATAGCTTTTTTCATCCCTATGTTATCACTGCTACTAAGAGAAAAACAAGAACAACATTTTATCCAAGATGTTTCAGGAACAGACGAAAGCTCCACAAAATGAACTCCCAGAAATTGTTCCTTTTTTCTGATTCTTTTGTAATTATCTGAATTGTTTTTGGATGTCCTTAAAATCTTTAACTTTGTTAGTTTTTGTGTAATAATATCGTATTTGTAAATTGATTGCAAACACACACACATATATATATATATATATATATATATATATATATATATATATATATATTCTTAAATATGCATTCTATCCATCACTGGTAGCATCGGTAGACTTGGAATTTCATGCACAACGCAATCTTCTGGTGCTGAATATAGACTAAACGTTAAGCAATTTAAATCTAATAAAAACATTTGTTTATCGCAATATTAGTGAAGTTATATATCATACGACGACGAAAGTTTTCATTTTAAAAATATACATTTAACATAAATGGGATTTATATATATTATAAAATGGACAAATTTCGACAATTATTTTTCGACAATTATTTTTATACGTTCTTTTTTATAGATACAAATATTTTATTAAATGCTCTGTTTATAATAAACTGTATTAACAACATTTACCGGCCTGAATGTCCGGGAAATTTTCATAGAAAATATGCGTCCTCCGACAGGAATCGAACCTGTATCCTATAAGGAATCATATAGCTTGACGTGCTTTACCGATTTAGCCACATAGGAGCGTTTCGGTTAGCAAGGTCGATTCTATTGTGTTTAAACTACAATTCTCTACGATCTTCTCTCGTACATTCATATCTGATCGATGCTTATCCAAATCTAAACAAATGACGTCACACATCATGAAATGGACAAAGTCCAACAATTATTTTAAGACATTTTTTTTATAGCTGTGAAGATAACGAAGGAAACAGACTGAGCAATATCAAACATTTGTTCCATATTCTAACTTCGTCTGTTACATATGCATTAGTGGAAATAATTGTATTCCCGATGCTGCTCGGATAAAAAGAATGAATGCTTGAACGAAGTGGGTGCAACTATTATAGATAAATAAGATAAATGGATGCCTATGTAGGAGTTAGCTCCTCCTAATTACCTAGTTTTCCTATCTTTTTACTAGGGGGCGCTCTCTAGTTCTATAAATACTTGGTGATATCTTTTCAACGCCCAATTTTTCTTCTCACTTTTCAGCTGAGACTACAACTCTCGGAGATTTGCGTTTTCCCTTTCGGGAAAACCACCGTGAACAATACATACACACACACACGCACACGTACGTATACACATTCACAAAAACATACCATTAAACCCAAACTTTCCACATTAATTGGTACACACACATTATTATCTTTGTTATTTTGTCAACCGTTTATTGTTTAATACATTCTTATTTTTCTGTACATATAGATCTTTCTCTTTTTATTGTCGTTTCTTTACGTTTTTTATAGTGGACTCAATCTCCGATTCCGCCATATTTTCTTGTGGGCCATTTCAGGAGACACAACGTGTACACACCGAACTGCGACACCTACTACATATATTAAGATCAGGTCTACACTTTTGAAATGAGAAAAAAATGAAAATTGATCCTGACAATTGTCCTAGCTTGAGGAAAATATATTCAATGCTGATCTACAAAAATATTCCACCACGCTTAGTCGGACATCTATCTTTCGATACATGACTGACGAGGCAGTTTTTTTTCCGCCGCAAGAAGTTGCTATTTCTTCCTCCAGCGGTAGACCATTTGCCAACCATCTGTTCTGGTTTTTGGCTACATCTTTGAGCGGTGAGAGACCTTTCCCAAGAAGTGAATGTATATCCTTTCCCAGGGTATTAGGTCTGTCATGCTAAGGAACGTAATGCATTCGACTGTAATGCATTCGACTGGAATTCGAACACGGCTCTCCGATTCATCAATCTGAACCGCTATTGAACACGGTCTGTCATGCTACTCATGCATGGCTTGGGGGATAAGAACAGGATTCATACCTTTCCCAAGGGTATTACCACGTAAGTGAATGTAATGGATTCGACTGGAATTTGAACACGGCTCTCCAATTCATCAATCCGAGCCGCTATTGAACCCGGTCTGTCATGCTAATTACCCATAGCTTGGGGAATAAGAATACGATTCATACCTTTCCCAAGGGTATTAGCACGTAAGTGAATGTAATGGATTCGACTGGAATTCGAACACGGCTCTCCGATTCATCAATCCGAGCCGCTAACAATTACTCCACGGTGCTTTCTCTGCATTTGATTAGTCAACTTATTATTGGTTGGTCAGATTTTGTAAAAGTCTTGTCAGGAAGCTTTCAGCCAGCCCTCGTAAACCAAATGGTGAAAAAGTCATTCAATTTCTTTAAAATACATAAAATAAAGCAAAGCAGGATATTTTAACACTCTAGCTTTCCATTACTAAATATTATACCGGCAATATTTAAGACAATGATTTTTATAATGACTTTCATTTTATTGTTGAAATGCACTGTATAAAATGAATGCCAGGTCATCTGAGTATGTTTTCTTGTGCAACATCTTTTATGTCACCACGAACTTATTTTATCCCATGCTCTTTATAGGCCTTTGATAAAAACAAAAAAAACGATCACACGAAAGTATACAAATATACACTAATTTTTTTCTCTGTTATATTTTGCCTTAAGCGGTAGATACTGCTTGAGATTTCATTCCAATATTAAGAATCTTCGAGAATAAGAATAAGATAAAACTGAAAAAAAAAAAAAAAGCTTGCCCAGCCCTGAGCTTGGATTTGTTGATGCTGACACCCGGTTAACACCATGAACCTGACCTCTCCTCTTGGGCAGCTGTTAATTTCACTTCCGCACCGGTCCTGTGGTGGTTTCTCGTGTTTTCAAAGCGAGGCTAACTCCCTACTGATCACCATCAAGAAGATGGAGTCGGTGTCATGGGGAGAGAGTTAATTACTTAATCTCTGTGTTGTCGGCCATGACTTCGGAGAGAAAAGTGTTGTTTTTTTTTTTTTTCTTTTTGTTTTCCGTTTTTTCTCTGTTCATATGACCTTCGGTTGAAAACAGCGATTTAAGTCGAGATGTGCCGGACTGGGACGAACCGAATTTCGTAAGGGAAGGTCAAGCGAGGTTTTAGGTAACGAGTTAGAACTTACCTTTATTTCAAACCCAGATAATGATGTTTATTCCACGCTTACTTGTCGGAGAAAAAGGACACTTAGTTTATTATCTATTAACCATTTACAGTTGCTAGCAGGAGAAATGCGACTTCTACATTTTCTATGTACCATGATCCTTCCGGTGTTTAGGTATCATAACTCTCCACAATATACTCTCCTTTGCAACGTTTACTAAATTTTATTTTTCTGCTATCCCAGCCAAAACTTGTGTCATAATCTAAGCAAAGATTCTGTTGAGATTACGCGGAAACACCTGATTGCTTTCCCAACTACGGGGATAATTGAGAGAGAGAGAGAGAGAGGGAAAAGAGTCAGGAGGTAACAAATAAATAACATACCTCGGAAAGCAGAGAGAGCTCCGTATCTAGCTAGACATACAAAACTGTCCATCTGCTAGCAGGAAAACCCGGATGTGACTGGTGTTGCCAAACATGTCCGCATGTGATCCCAGGAGTCTTTTGCGTCTGTACTGACCCACATTCGCTGCAACTTGCGCCACAATCCATTTATTTAAGGTGACTAGTAAGGTTATACGTTCCTTTCCTCTATTCATAATGCCTTCAATTTGTCCTGAGAGTATCAGATTTCGAAGCATTCTTTCCTCGTTATTTAATGCTTTCCTCTGTCCCACTCGATTTCAATCTGTCTTGTGAGTATCAAATTTCCATGATTTCTTTCCTCATTATTTGATGCTTTTCTCTGTCCATCTTGACTTCAATCTGTCCATTGAGTACCAAATTCCCAAGCCTTCTTTTCTCATTATTTGGTGCTTTCCTCTGTCCCTCTTGATTTCAATTTCTCCTGTGAGTATCAAATTTCCAAGATTTCTTTCTTCGTTATTTAATCTTTCCCTTTTTGTCTTCGATATGTTTTATTAGTATCAGATTGTCCAAGCCTTCTTTTGTCAGTATTTGATGCTTTCCTTTGTCCTTCTGCCCTGTGAGTATCCGATTTTTCAAGCCTTCTGTCCTTAATATGTGCTTTGGAAACCTCAACTGTCATTTCTTGATGTTAGTTATAGGCATACTTTTCGTTTCCATTTTCTATAAAACTTCCTCATTGCATACATGTTCGATCCATGGTATTCTCCGCATGACTCTTCTTCATCTGTAATTGCCCGTCATTCACTGCCATATAAGAGGACTAATGTCAGTAATTATAAAAATCTATGTACAAGTTTAACATTAATTAATAAATATTAATTAATTAACACATAAAAAGGTAGATTAAAATAAATCACCACATCAGTTGAGTACTAGGCACAAACGGAAAATATTCTGAAACATATTTGTTTAGAAATCTCAAATATTCTAGTGAATTATATGTTGGCCGAGGGGTTAGAACGTTCGAATTCTGATCATAAGACTCGGGTTCGAATCTCACTATGGTCGATTTCTCAGGAAGGAGATTCCTGATGTTACATGTTTTTTGATGTGGCACCTTTGAGAGAGAAATTGGGTGAACGGAGGCCGTCGATAGCACGAAGTTAAAAGTCATCGTGGCTGAGAGATCGCTGCTTTGTTCAAATTGTTGATCACGCTAGATAACACGCCCTGAACATTAACTAAGGTCTGCTCAGCATAGTTACAGTATAAACCACAAAGGGTATCTGTGGGCGTTCAATAAACACAAAATGCGCCGCCTGAGAAAGCGCCTGCAATAGGGATTTGCGGACAGTTATACTATTACTGGAACGATGATAGAAATGACTGAAACAACTTAATTAAACTTATTCCTGTCATAGGCTTTGGATCCAATTTTAGTTTATATTTTGTTTCATCATATTCTTAGCATCCTGCTGTAGAACCAAATTTCTATTGCTTCAAATCAGTGCGGAGACTTGTCTTGTCTTGTCTTGGTGCGGCATTTACCCTGGGCGGATTGAGCCGGCTTCTTCCTGTTGACGCACCGCATCACGGACCATTGCTGCCCACGGCCGTCGGTCTGTCGCGAGGTCGCACAAGATGGTAAGCCAGTCGCGGTTCCAGCGGCGGAGGCCGACCACATGCGGGCCGGAAAGTAACACCAGATCCTCCTTGATCGTTGAGGCCCACGTCTTCAGCTGTCCACCTATCCGCTTCCGCCAGGTGGACGGCGGTGTGGGAAGGAGAACGTCCCGTATCAGCTCCCCTCTCGACCGGCGCGCAGCGTGTCCGAACCATCGGAGACGCCGTTGAAGAAGGACTGCGGGCAGAGGGCGTAGGCCGAAGCGGCGGCGGCGGAGCTCGGTGGTAGGGACCCGATCGACGCGTCGGCAGTGCAGGATGCGACGGAGGCAGTCGTTGTCGAACACCTCCAGTTGGCGCTGGTCAACCATCCTGAGCGGCCAGGTTTCACACCCATATAGGAGACTGTACAGCTTTCACTACAATTTAGGAGGACTGATATGACGTAATATTTCATATTTTATTTATGGGGAACTCTTGAAGCGTATTTACAGAGGACGGGAAGTACGACAAATGAAATACAAAGGCGCAAGTGTATAGCTAAATATACCTTCCAAAAGCTAAGCAAAGTAATAAGAATCAGACAAATTTCCTTAGAAAAATATAAAAGAGTGCTGAATATTTATCCTGTATCTCTTCTATGAGGTTGGAAAAATTTAAGTTACGCCGGTTGTGGTAGTGGAGCTAGATTTTTCAAGTGTGGATTTTCTAAAAGTGATTTACATAATAAAGTGAGTATGACGTGCGTTTATAGATGGTAAAATATTTATCAGAATTCCCTCGAAGTATCCCCTACTTAAAAAAAAATTCTGTTCTAACTCCGATTTTATAAATGCGATCCGAATTAGAAAGGAACATAATATTTTATTGAAGAAAGACTTCAAGAGAGTTCTGGTACATATTTTACAATCTATATACACACATCAAAGACAATTCTTTATACTACCAACTTATATATATTGGTGAACTCATTTATCAAGTGAAATGAATATTAAACAACCAACTCATTGTTGACTACGATTGAATAAGTTTGTATTAGATAGCTTGAAAATTGATAGAGTTTTTAGTTTAAAATTTGTGTTGAAATCGATTTTTCGTTTTTCCTAGTTTTTCGCTAAACGTAGCGGTGTAGAAATAAAAAGAAAGTATGTTAGAGATCGCCATGATGTAAGTAACCTACATACCGAATTTGAATTTGTCGTTTTTCTATCGGTTTTGTCCTTTGTTGATTTTTTTTTTAAATATTCATTTTTTTTTAGTTTAAGAACATATCTGTTATATTGGTCAGTGTATGTGCCAAGTTTGGTCTAAATCGGTTGGATGGATCTCGAGGGAAAAAGGATCACACAGACAGACAACCACACAACATTCACTAGTTTATATATAGAGATAATATCGTTTGAAGATAAAAAAAATGTCTGGTTAAATATAAATTCATTAATTTGTTATATGTTTATTTTATTGTTACATAGACCAACAGGAGTTGGTAAGTTAAGGTAAGTCACGGTCGCTTGAAAGGACAATGTATTTAAAAGAAAGATTTAGGTCATTTAATG
Source organism: Acanthosepion pharaonis (assembly GCA_903632075.3). NCBI lineage: Eukaryota > Metazoa > Mollusca > Cephalopoda > Sepiida > Sepiidae > Acanthosepion > Acanthosepion pharaonis. The sequence goes on along the minus strand of CAHIKZ030000029.1, from coordinate 2,171,286 downwards.
CCGTGTTTTCCATTGTTTGACACGATGTCACTTACAGACATGATCTGCGAATTTCCCTTTCCCTTTCAGGTGAAATCTTTGCTGACATAGACTTTTTTGATGCTATTTTACCTGCCGTATGCAGATAATGGTATTTCATTGTAACACACTTCTGTGTTAAGTCAGTTAGTTAATTCGTCTTCTGTATTTCGATCATGGCTCAACATATGCGTGTTATTTTTTTTTTTTTAGTTATCTATCCTAAACACTGTTCTGCTAACATTTTACACGGCCTCCATAGATAAATCGATTATACCAAAGCGTTTGTTAAACTACTTCACAAAGAACTGTTTAAACTGCCACGTAGGCATGATTTATTTTCAAAGATATTAGAATACTCCAGAACTTTTATCGGGAGCAAACTACCCGCATTGGACCATAAAATGAATTCAGCAAATTCACATTTGGATAATTTTTTACGGGATGAGCAAAAATAATTACACGAATAAAAAAATTACGACAAAATAATCAAATAAATTAGTCGATGTCATATCCGAGAATAAACATTTTTTTCACAAAGAATAATTATAATATATTATCTGACACGGATAAGCAACATTTATAAGGAGAGATAATACATGGTTGTAACTAAGATGAACAGCCCAAGATATGAACTACGAATAAAAGATCTAGAAATCAAACAAGTAAAGAAAATTCAATATCTAGGAAATGGTCAAATATAGAATCAGAAATGTGACACTGAAATCCGAAGGTCCATTGGAATAAAAAAAAAAAAGATAGCTTCCAGAAGCTAAACAAAGTATTAAAAAAAAAAGCAAGAAATTATTCACACTATTTATATTGTCCAAACTGTTGTCCTCATCTTTATTGTCATATTCATAACGTTTCGGCCGTTGATCACTCCGGTCTTCTTCAGTTAATATTTGGGATAATTTGCTTTTGAAGCTCCGCGCTAAATATGTAATAAAAATTGCCGAATAGTTACAATTAGGTGAAAATTTACATGCTTAAGAAATGTTGATAAAATCTGCCGTTTTGGAGTTAATAAATATAGAATTTCGAACTCATTCACGTCGCGGCAGTTTGCAGATATTTGCTGCGGAATAACTTTTTTTGTTGCAAAAGCATTGAGTCCTTAGTTGCGCAGTAATTCAGTCAAATAAGAACCGCACTTCCTCCTATAAATTATGCTACAAGACATTCGTTTACCTGATGATCTCCTATACACTTCCTCCTATAAATTATTCTACAAGACATTCGTTCACCTGATCATCTCCTATACACTT
>CAHIKZ030000029.1:2132500-2165000 GCA_903632075.3 Acanthosepion pharaonis | reverse complement strand
CCCCTCACTAATTTTGTTTAATTTTAAGACATTTCAATCTCAATTGTTTAATTAATGCCAACAAGATTTTTGAATAGAATATGTATTCTTTGTAAGAAATCCGTTTGGAGATCAGACTTGTTTTATTTTGTTTTAAGTCATTTCAATCTCAATTGTTTACTTAACGCCAACAAGATTTTTACAAGTGGGCTAAATTGATTAAGGAATGACAGAGCATTGTTGAGGATGAAAACAGCCTGAGGGGCCTAAAGAAGTGAGGTCTCCTGAGGTGATCGAATCAGTCAATGACCTCATTCAGTCTGACAGAAGAACTACTGTGAACTGCTGAGGCAGGTCAAGAAAGAGATAAAGAACAAACGCAGCGGTCATCAGTCAGAAGAAGTCATCTTGCATCATGACAACGCAAGGCCTCACACAGCAGTCCAAACGGTGCAGACCATCAACAGGCTGGGCTGAGAACTGCTCCTTCATCCGCCTTACAGCCCAGACCTTGCTCCTTCAGACTTTCACCTGTTTGGTCCCTTGAATGCGTTCAAGAGAGGCACGAATTTTAAAAGTGACGATGAAGTCAAAAGTGTTGTGAGCGACTGGCTGAGACAGCAGTCCAAAGATTTTTACGCTGAAGGAATACGGAAGCTTGTGCACAGATGGGAAAAGTGTGTGACTGTGCTGGGAGACTACGTTGAAAAATTAAAAAAAAAGTAAGCTTCTATCTTTATTAGAAGTCCTTATACCGAAAAATTCACCTTATTTATTGAATGACCCTCGAGTATAATTTCAAGTTTGTGCGTGTCGTATTATTCATAATTAAAATTCAATCATCATTTTTATTATTCGGCAAAATTTGTATAAATATATGCTCAAAATAGAAGCAAGTGATTTACCAAGCTTTCGAGCGGATATTACAAATATAACATAAAAAATCTAATTAATATTAAAACAAAAAGAATATTTCTATGTCATTATCGAATTTAACATCAAGCAAAGTCTAATGCTTTAAAATCTAATATTCACTTACAATATTCGGACTATTGTCCTCATCTTTGTCGCCATATTTATTACAACGTTTATATATAGTAAAAATTAACTGATTTAAAACATCGTTGCTTTGCTACACAGGAATTACCATGTTTCAGAAACCGAAGCTAAAAACTTCAAATTTAATTATATAATTAAATTAAAAGCATTAGTTCTGTTTCATCTTCAACAGAATTTTGGAATAACTTATTTTGAAATTTACTGAGTTTTAAACGCACATACAATTCATATTTTTTTTTTCTATGGATACAGAGAAATCCAATCATTTAGACAGGGAGAGTAGCGTGTTCATTTATATTAACTATTATTGTGTCAGTTATGAGTTACGTTCGAAAAAGAGGTTAAGTCTAGATAGGGTAGGGGTGCATTTTTCAACGAATTTTGATTTCCGTTAGACGCATATCGTTTGTTTTTTTTATTTTTTTATTATTTTTTTTTTTATCAACGAGAAAAGGTTTTCGGCATTTTTTCCGTCAAATTCATACTTGTATACATAAAGATTCTTTCTATTAGTGGTATTTAGGTTCGAATACGTTATATTAAACTAAAATTTAGTATATTATTTTTACTCATAATTACTAATAGACTATATTACTTTTTAAAACAAATAAATGTAATGGAATTACTTAAATCATTTAAAAAAATATTACATAATAAATATAAGTATGTATATTACCAGCTCCCATTATTTAAATTTTTTAAAATTATTTTATTTTTAAATATTATTTAAGGAAACTTTTTGACAATGTCAGTAAAGAATAGATATATATCTTACCCTTTTTAAAATGTCGGCAAAGAATAGCTATATATCTTACTGTTCTTTCTTTTTTTATATATATATATATATATATATATATATATATATATATATATATATATATATATATATATATATATATATATATATAAAATGTGAACATTGAAGTCAACACTTAGAGGCGTCAGGCTGTGTCATGCTAGACTCAATCGCAATCATGGCCTGACGATTGCATCTAGCATGAAACAAACTGTCGCCTCTAAGTGTTGTCTTCAATGTTTACTTTTATATTTACACACGCTCTATCTCTGATATTGAACACTTTATCCTATAAATATAGCACATCTTAAGACTCTCTCTCTCTCTCTCTATATATATATATATATATATATATATATATATTTGAATAAAAGTGGAAAAACTATTCTTAGCCGATGCGTCTCTTCCCCTCAGGGACTTTATGAAGGCAATGTAGGTGTTTTTTTTGTACATGTTTATATTCGAAAACGAGTCATTAGTTTATCAAGGCTTTTAAATTTGAGAACGTTAATGTATGATCATCACTTATGTCTTCCCTTACTAGACGAGGATCAATTCAAAGGAGTATGACGCCCTTCATTCCATTGTTCTTTCTTGTTTTGCTAATACTTACTAGACGACTGCTAGGTGAAGACTGTTTCACATGTCCCTCCTTAACGAGGGGGGGGGGCTAATTCCAGTCGACTTACCCCATTCAAAACATATATATATATATAATTATTTATTTAAAAATATGATTCCAACGCGCTACATAAGAGCTCTCATGTTTCAAAACAAGAGTCTAAAACTTCAATATAATTATTTGAATTAAATTGAATTAAAGTAAGCTCTGTTCCATCTTCAAGCGAAATTTCTTTTGGAATAACTTATTTCCGAAATTTACGTGTTTTAATAGCATATTCATAATTGAAATCAAAATTTCCATAGTAACAGCCAGAGCGAGTGTTTAAATAGGGAGGTGTGTTAATAATATGTATCAGTATAGAGTTACATTCACAGATGTCAAGTCAGGGTAAGGTTGGGGTGTCTGAATTTAAAACGGAAGATGTTTTTGCCCAGTCTGGTTTACGTGTCTATTGAGTTTTTTTTTTTTTATTTCTTTATGAAACGGTTTTGTGTATATAAAAAATGCCGTAACATTTATTTTTTGACGACTTTATAAAGTGTTATCTATTTTTGTAGGGTATAAAAACTATTTATTAGGGCTATTGATTATAAAAAATCTATTATTGTATGCTTGTTTTTAAGCTAATTATTCAATGCAAAAATTTGATGATGTCGGCAAAAAAACCGTTAACTCATGTCTATTGTTTAATAGATTTTTATTATTGAGAAACTTAATAATGTGCAGTTTCTCAAGGAGGCATAAAGGGCGTGAGTCATCCCAAGTTTTACAAGTTCTAGTCCTGTTTATAATTTTCCATTTTACTTTAGGTGTCCTATTTATTTCCTTCAAATGCCAAAAGATATTTAGATAGAGAAGTCTGATATATATATATATATATATATATATATATATATATCATTTATGCTATTTTTCGTTGTCTGTTGTATTTACATATACATGTTCTTGGTATTGAAAGTGGGTTAGTGTCTCGTTGCCTTTTCCACAGTGATTTTATCGAGCCACTATATCTCGTTAGCTAACTCCTCAAGAGTTTTTTCTAAACTTTGTTGTCTTATTTTTATTCTTACAGGGGTGCTAAGCACCTGCGCGTGGAGAGGTACGATCTCCCACGTCATGAACTGATACAGCACATAAAGTAAGACTAAAAAAGAACATATAAAAAAAAATTATTAGAATTATTATGTCGTAGTGAGGGATTGCTACACAGATACACAAGTATATATAATTTTTATAGAGGTATGTGTCTCCAGGGTTCACGTATTTTGAGCAGTTTATTTCTTTGTATTTTTGAGTTTGTGTCCGGGTGTGTCTGCCTTTGTGATATTTGTCTGTGAGTGTCTTTGTGTGTCATAACTAATTCTATATTTTCTGCGTTGGATGACAATATATTTTTATCTTGGATATAAATTCTAACTTTGAAAGTAAATAATAGAAAATTGCTTCAACTTTCGTCCAGAATTTCAACCGTGTAAATATAAAAAAAACGTATGGTAAAAAGAAAAATAATAATTTACTTCAATAAAATAAAAAAAAAATAGATAGCGAAATAATGGTTTGAACCATTGAATGAAACCATTTTAGAATTTGCTAGAACAGACAAAAACATTCTTCGGTAATCCTAATTACAATAATTATCTTTTTTTTTCTTTTCTTTTTTTTTTTGTGTGTGTGTGTGTGTGTGTGTGTGGTGATTTCTTTTTACTCGAAAATGTTGTTAATTTTCATAAACGCTTCCTTGGGAAATCGCTCTACGAAATTGTCCAATCATTTCGCATACAGTTATTTTCTTTCTCCTCTCAATCTCTTTTTCAATTGCAAGCATTGTTCAAAATTTTTATTGCATATGTGTAGATCATTATTCATTTTCTTCATAGTTTTCGGAGATTTCATATATATATATATATATATATATATATATATATATATATATATATACTTTCTAATTCTCGCACAAAATCACGCGCTGTGAGAACAGGGATGTGGCTGATTAAAAAAAAAAAAGCAAAGAAAATGACCGTGTGTATGAGAGCGATATAAATTTAATCTGTAAAAACGTCAATATGCAAACATACCTCCTGCGGAAAGCATATATTTTACTCTATGTGTGAAGTATTTACTTTATATAAATAGATAGAGTGATGTATATGACAGACACAGATAGATAGATATAGATAGATAGATAGATAGATAGATAGATTAAAACATACATCAACAGATGCAATGAAGAAAATGTGGTAGATAGATAATAGACAATTTATAGATAGGGGATGGACAGACACATGATAAATAAGTGATAGATTGTGTAATGGACAGATAGATATTTAGGTAGATAGATAAGGTATAAATATAGGATATAGATAGGCGATAGATAGATGCTGGATAGATAGATCATATATATATATATATATATATATATATATATATATATATATATATACTAGCCGCATGGCCAAGCGTTGTCCGTGCTTGATTCAAAAATCGTACGGCTCATACAGCAATCGCTATCACTTGACTTAAAATATTTTGCCCTTCCTTGGTTTTAAAGGAGTGGCCTTTGCCGTGTTGATGTTTTACATGCCTTACTTCTTGCCTATCTCCCACTGCGACTTTTTTTCTAAGCTCTAAACTAAACATTAAATCTGTTACGAAAAAAGAACTAAACAAAATGAAGACAAAACGATCAGCTTTAAAAAAGGACTCGTAACTGGAAAAACTGAATGAAAAAAGAATGTTAACAACAAATACTTTTTCACACCAAACCCAGTTCTGCGGAATCAGAATCAACGCAACTTCAAAGCAAGCGAATGAGCCAATTGGAGTAAAATGCCATGCAAATTTAAATTTGTCCTACTTGTGACGAATGCAGCTATCAATTTTTTTGCATGCTAGTTAAAACTCGTGTCAGTCAGCTGTGGGTTCTCACGCTGGCCAGTAGAATCTTCATGCCTGTTCGTGGCAGCCAGCTATAGGCTCTCACTCTGGCCAGTACAAAATGGCCGCAAACTACATGAAAACTGCCGTAAAAGCATGAAAAAATCGATTATTTCCACTATCGATGGGAGTTGGGAAATGCCAAGTCGGTCTTGGCCTTCCCGCTAGCTTGGAGCATGTGCATGTAAATTTTGGTGCAAATCCGTCGAAAATATCGGCCGTGCATTCGTTACACACACACACACACACACACACATACACACCTCCTGCCTTTTATAGATAGAGATACATACACACGCACACATCACACACACATTATTATTATTATTATTATTGTTATTATTAATTAAAGTATCAAACAATTAAAATCCCATAGGTAATAATTTTTATTTCATGAAAGCTCCAAAATCCGTCGAAAATTGCGGTCGTGCTTTCGTTACACCCACACACACACACATCCTGCCTTATATATATATATATATATATATATATATATATATATATATATATATATATATATATGTGTGTGTGTGTGTGTATATATATATATATATATATATATATATATATATATATATAAATATAAGAAAGTAACATTAACCGTTTAATAATACCAGATTCCGCAAATCATGTAACTGTAGATGGGTGTTCTTCCATGAAACTCGGTCTTGTGAATCATGTTATCATTGCATTGATAATTTTACAATAATATATATGTGTGTGTGTGCATGTGTGTGTGTGAGTGAAGAGAAAAGGAACATTTATCTTAGGCGACGCGGTTTTTTACATATTAATGAGAGAAAAACATTATTAATGAGAAAATACAACAAAAAAGTAACAAAAAAAAGCCAACAGAATATAACGTTTGATATTCCATTTAAATCTTTGCAGATCAAATTTGACTGGAAAAGCAAAAAAGCAAGTGGTGAGTTCCACAAGTAAGAAATGCAAAGACGAAACTGTTGGCATAGAACTTACGGTTACATCTAATATTTCACCTGGAAATTGATGAAAACTTGCAGCCAATGTAGTAATGAGCTTAAATTCATGAACTATAGTTACGAAATAAAAACGCTGATTAGAACAGATTAGCATGAACATATATATAGAAAAATCACAGGACGCTACATTATGGCGGTCGAAATGTGACTGAATCCGAAATTAGGATTAGCCAGGATTAGAAAAGATAGCATTGCTTTTTTTTTAATTTTATCTAGAATCTCTCAATATATATCGCAGATGCACTTGACCGGAAGTGGCAGTAATGTTCACTGCACGGATAAATCAGACTTACAAATATGTATGATAGATTCTGGTGATATATATATTTTATTTAGCACGACACAGTGAAAACAACCTAATGGAAAACCAAGCAATAACCAATAAATGTATAACTGACAACCATTTTTTAAAAATATATTTCTCCATCTGTCCCTGTTTATGAGATGGGTTATAATAATTTACACTATTTACAGTTTTCGGCCTTTTGTCCTCATCTTCCCTGCAATATTCACGACGTTTCGGACGTTGTAAGCTCCGACCTACTTCAGGATATGTCTATACTTCTGAGATGAGGTTTTGTAATTATTTACATTATTTACATTTCTCGGCCTTATATCCTCATCTTGGTTGCAATATTCACGCAATTACGGTTGTTGTACGTCCCGGCCTTCTTCAGGATATGCCTATATTTGAGAGATGAGATGTTATAATTATTTACACTATTTACATTCTTTGACCGTTTGTCCTCATCTTCGCTGCAATATTCACGGTGTTTCGGCCGTTGTACGTCCCGGACTTCTTCAAGATCTGCCTATGTTTCTGAAATGAGTAATTATAATTATTAAACACTATATACATTTTTCGGAATAGTGTTCTCATCTTTGTTGCCATATTCACTACGTTTCGAACGTTGTACGCCCCGGCCTTCTGCAGGAACTGTCTATATTTCTGAGAGACGTTATTATAATTATTTACACTATTTTCATTGATCGGACTGTTGACATCTTATTTATTGCCATATTTACGACATTTAGGCCGTTGTACACCCCGTTCTTTTCAGGATCTGTCTATATTTCTGAGATGATGTATTGTAATTATCTAAATTATTTAGATTGTTCAGACTGTTTTCCACAACTTTATTGCCATATTCACGAAGTTTCGGCCATTGTACGCACCGGCCTTCTTAAGGATCTGTCTATATTCCTGATATGAGATATTGCTATTATCTAAACTATTGACATTGTTCCGACTGCTGTCCTGATCTTTGTTGACATATTCACGGCGTTTCGGCTGTTGTGCTCTCCGGACTTCTTCAGGTGATTGGAATTTACATTTCGCCCACTTTAGTTAATTGTTCTAGTTCCACATGCCATGCCCCTTTCAGATGCCTCAGTTATCTCCCTTTAACGCGAAGATCCCAGTTTTTGTTCATCACTGCAGTAGCCAGCTATTGAACTCACAATTCTTTTGCTCAAGTCACTGGATCAAACCAACACGTTTTGTCCATGTGTATATGGATTTGCTGCTGTGGAGGGAGAAGGTGACTTTGCATCTACACTAAAAATAACGAGAGCATGTGTACTTGTTATTTAAATTATCTGTGACGTGAACACTTTTTTCTAAGGCTCGCAATGGGGCCCAGTCTTCATTTAATGTTTTGATTTGTCTCTGAAGTATTTCATCAGCTTTCCACTGATACATATTGACGCCATTAACGAAAGCGCGCATGCGTATTATCGAATATGCATTATATCTAAATATATATTATTATATACGATATGCAGTATATCGAAATATATATTTAATCTGGCGAAAGACAAATATGAATTCAATATTTCAGAGAGTTTGCGAAAACATGGGAATTTCACGGGGCAATGCGTCAATATCGCTTCAAACATGTAAGATTTAATAAAATTCATTCACTTGGAAAAAGCAGAATACAGGCCGACAGTTGAAACAACGAAGCTGAAAACGCTTGTAGGAGTTTAGTAGAGTTTAGAACGGACAAAGATGAAGTTTAACAAAGGAGAAACTGATTTCATATCTTCGTTTGTTTGAAAGTGAACAGCCTTAAACAAAGGTTGACGTTTGTAATATCACAGGAAAAGAATTGCATCAAACCGATTCATTGCTGGAACATATTAAATCAAAGACCTTCCACACCTAGCAAAATATGTCGTCTTCTTGTTTTTATATCAAAGATTTAGAAAAGTGCGTTCGGAAAATAATACAGAATTTCATATATATTCTTTACGAAAATTTGGTTTTGAAATCTAATATATATATATATATATATATATATATATATATATATATATAATACTTCATGTGTATATGCGCGGGTAAGTTCATTAATGTTTTAGTGCTAAAAAGAAAAGTAACAGTCATTATTCAGCTTTGATGTAAAACAATTTTCAGGTACAAATATAATTTAATACTTGCAGAAATTAAATTTTCAAAATGTTATATCGCAAACAAATTAAATATACGAATGAATACACGTGTGTATTTCCGCATTTATGTCATTCTCTGTCCATATATATATATATATATATATATATATATATATATATATATATATATATATATATATATATATATATATGTATGTGCGTGTGTGTGCGTGTATGTATTAAGTATAAAAGCTAAAGCTTTCAATAAACTAAATGTCTAAAACGTAGAAATTTAGGGCTCAATGCCAAAGACGACGACAATATATATATATATATATATATATATATTTGTTTGTGTGTAGTTTCATAGATAGAGAGAGCGAGAGAGCACCATTAACAGTTTAATAATACCAAATTCCGCAACTCATGTAACTAGATGATTGTAATGACAAGAAACTGTGTTGTGGATCGTGTTACTGAATTAGTAATGTTATATATATATATATATATATATATATATATATATATATATATATATATATTATTATGCAGAAAATAGAAAAAAAACACGTTGGGTGCATAATCCGGGGTTCCTTAGTATTTTTGTTTTTTATTTTTAAGAAGACATTGCTCCATACAGAAGTAGAGCTTATATTATAATAATATTTTGTTTAAAATATGATTCCTTCACATAAGAGTTCTCATGTTTCAAAAACGAGAGCCGAAATATCCAAATAATTATTAAAATTATGTTTTGGATTGTGGTGTTTAGTACCGTTTCATCTTCAAGTGAAACATTTCTTCGTTTTGAAACATGAGAACTCTCATGGAAGGAAGGAATCATATTTTTAAACAAAAATATTATTATATTATATATATATATATATATATATATATATATATATATATATGACGTCGTCCCCGGTCGCAGCGCCAACTGTGACGTTCCATCCTGATCTACCACGGCGCCAGTTGTGACGTGGCCGTTCCAGGGACCTATCCCGGTCACGACACCAGTTGTGACGTCCCTAAACAGCACCAATTGTGACGTCTTCGCCGCGGCGCCAGCTGTTCGCTCCTCGCTGATCCGTCCTGATGTCGCTGCTCCAAACGTGACGTTCGCCTGTCGCGTCAGTCGTGTTGTCTCGTACTGTGACGGCCAACTGGCTTGATATCGGTCGCGGCACCCAAATGTGACGTTCTAACCTTTCGGTGATTCGGGTGAGAATCTGGTTAGATTTGATATCAGCCTCGCCGTTCCCAACTCGCTTCCAACGACTGGTTACCAAGGTAACTGCACTGATCTCCAGTCTGCCTACCCACGTTGTGAATTGATCTTAGACAGACGAGATCAAACAGGGGTTGGGGCCGTAATGCAAATTGAGTTCAACGGGGGTGATAACACACAAATATGCATAAAATAAAATAAAATGAAAACTCAAAAAGTTCAAAGTATCAAAGAAAAAGGTAACAATCTTTATGTCTAGTTGTTCGATACATAGGACTGCATCTATCTCCCCACCCGTTCTGTGGATTGTGACACGTCGCTTTCGCTAGGCAAGTTTTAACGCTTCAAGTTGTTTGCTCTCTAAGAAATTTGTGTTCCGGTGTGTCTTTGGACGAAAGTCGAAAAACTTATTTCGGTGGTCTGGTTCTAAGTCGCTCTTCAAAATAATTGTTCTTGGTTGAACAGGAGTCCAAAATTTTGCGTGAATCTTGGTCATCTATCTTTAGGCGTATGGCACCTTGCATTATTAGAAAAAAAGAAATATTCATAGAAATATGATTTAATTTTTTACTCGGTTTATTAACCAGTCGTTAGTTTTTTTTAGACGAAGAATAATTGAGTTTGAAAACAATTCACTAAAATGTACTTAGACGATCCTGAAAGAAAAAGAAAGGAGAAAAAAAAAGAAAGAAAAAGGAAAAAAAAGGGAAGCGAGAGGTCGAGAAATACAAAAGGCCGGTCATTAGCGAAAACAGGTATCAGAAAGGTATTTAGGCCAACATCTTGACCGATTTTCGAGAGACAATGGAAAAATGTTATTTAGAAGGGAAAGTCATTTAGAGAAAGGAAGAGACCATGCTTGATAAGAGTGTATAAACATTGATAAAAAAATGTCGGTCGAAGCACATGACCGACTTTTGCGTAGAAAGACTCATTATCAATTTGGAGAAAGGGAATTTTTAGAACAATGGGAACGAAATTTTAATCGAAGGAAGGGTGTCTTTTCGGATGAGTGGGTGACCACTGGAATTGTATACAGGTTCTGACCTGTTAAGGATCAGAACCCCCACGATGATGAAGCGAAGACATTTTCAATTCAGATAATTAAGAATTTTGGCTGTCAGGTCTGAACGAATACAAAGGGGTGAAAAAGACAATTGCTTTTGGCTCACACAGGACGCCAAAAAGGGCGGAAACAATCCTCCCTGAAGTCATATCTAATTAGCGGCGGCTGTGTTGACAGAACCCAGGTGAGAAAAGGCCGAGATTATCGTTTTTCGTGCGTGCGAAAGAGACAAATTGGATTTTGTTTTTTTTTAACAAGAACGGTATAAGCCACGCCCGATTGGAGACGTCACATATGTGCGGGAGGCGCCCAACCACAATCTCATTAGCCGAAAGCGGTCACGTGATATGCGGAAAGAGGAGGAAGAATGCTCGATCAAGAACCATTGGTCGAAAACGGTCACGTGGCATGCGGGAAAGAGGAGGAAGAATGCTCGATCAGGAACCATTGGTCGAAAATGGTCACCTGACATACGGAGACCGGGAGAGATGGGTATGCGTCTTCCCCTCCCCCAGAGGCACTGTGAGGAAGTAGGGGTGAAAATAATAGCGATAATGGGAAAACAGAAATAATGCGGCTATTGGAATTATCGAGAAAACCCTGACGCCGACAAACCCACCCCGGTTTGTTGCGGCGTCAATAAAAGCAGGACCCCAGTCGACAGGAATCAGTTGCAGCTGGACCGCGGGCAGGGATAGAGCCTGAACGCGGGCATCAGGCCCGGTTCACTCGCCCCTTTTGCGGGCAAGAGAATCCTAAGACAAGAAATCCTTCCACCCAAGAAGAAGAAGAAGAAGATTGCTCGAAAGCCGCAGAGAAGTTGCAGCCAAGTCAAAGACAGGCCGAAGAGTTGCAGGCCAGACAGGCAGTAAAGTTGCAGACCAAACAAGCAAATCAGTTCCACCTCAGTCGACAGAAAAGAGTTGCTGGACGGAAGAAGAAGAAGTTGAAATCAAGCCAAGCCCGAGAACAGAATTCGACCAAACCAGATCGAAGTGAAGAAATACAACTCAAGCCGAAGAGAAGAATCAGCTGCGAACGACTGATAGAGATTAGCCCCAGTGTCGAACTAAACCACACTCCGACATACACAATTCTAAAGAGTAGACAACTCGAAATCTTTAAGTTGTATGATAGAAGCTTGGTGCCATAGTCCACAAAGCGGGTCGGGAAATAAGAATAATTTTATGTAACGGACATTGATATAAAAGGTTGTTACCCTTTTTTACCAGTAATTTTGTCTCGTGAGTTTTTTTTTCTTTTACTTGTGTTTCGCCACCCCCGTCGGACTCAACTTGCATACGGCCCAATCCCTGCTGGTCCCGTCTGTCTAAGATCTAAACACAACGTGGGTAGACAGACCGGAGATCAGTACAGTTACTTTAGTAACCAGGTATTGGAAGCGGGTTGGGAAAGGCGAGGCTGGTGATCATCTAACCAAGGGGTTGGAACGGCACACTTGGAACAGCGAAGAGCGACCAGGAGGAGCGACGTCACAGTTGGCGCCGTAACCAAAGGATTCGACCCTGGGCCAGGTGTACCCGTTACAGGCGGCTTCAACTCTGGGAACTGGAGCTCGAACTTTGGATACTCATCTCTGCCGCCAGGGCCGAACGAACTGTCTTCTGCCCGCTAGGGTCCGAACGAACTGTCTTCTGCCCGCGAGGTTCCGAACTAATCTCTGCCTGTTGGGGCCTGGTTTTTATTGACGCCGACAAAAACCGGGTTGGGTCTGTTGGCGTCGGGGAGTTCCTCGATAATTCTAAATACATATCCACCTCTTTTATTTCTGGTTAGGGACTTTCCACTCTTTTCCATTTTTGGTAACTTTTTTTCCTCTCCCACTTTCTCACCATGCTTCTGAGGGGCGTGAACTGCCCTCCCCACTTCTTCGTAGCGGCTTCTCATACTTATACTCTGGATGGGGGAGTCAACAGCCTTCTTCGTGCGTCACATGATCACTCTCGGCCAATGAGGTCTTGGTCGGCAATCTTACCTCCTCCTTCGTGCGTCATGTGATCACCACTTGACCAATGACGTCTTAGTCGGGCGTGAACAACCCGCGGCTTTGTTTCGGTAAAAGAAAAACCTTGCTTAACTAAGAAAAAATTAATTATGTCTTCTCTTTCCTTTTTTTTTCCTTTCAAATCGCCGTTATCATGAACAGATGATATGACAACTCTTTGTTCAACACGTTGCGTTTTTCAAGCAGTTTATCGCTAATTCATTGGTTTTCCCGACATGGCCTCAAAAAGAATTATCTCCAAGTTTTCAGTCAGTCTGACGTCTCCAAGGAAGAAATAAAAACATTTCTTATTCCATTCACTTTCCTTCGGTTCATGTGTCTGATAACAAAATTTTATTATCGCAGGGCAAAAGTTTCTTTTGTCGAAAAGAGCTTAATTAGCGAGACTGTTTGTGTGGGATTTTAATTTTCCATATCTAGCTAAGGCTCCGAGCTACACCTGTGTTTTGTCAATTATCAAAATCTAACGTTTTCAAGTGGTCTTTCTTTGGCGAACATTTCTTGATAACACAATTCCATTCGCGCAGGCCAAGTAGGAAAATCGATCAATGATTACTCGTAGGTGGCCCTTTAATTTTCATATCTGTCCAAAGTTTTTTTTTTTTTTTTAGTCGCCTGTTTCTTGTCGTCACTTATCGAAATAACATTTTCGCTTGAATTTTTTCCTTGGCCGGTGGCCTGTGTTTTGATAATAAGATGCCTTCCCGTACCAATAGCTTGTTTTCATATCCTTAGATAACACTTCCCTACCCACCCAATCTCATTGTCATTGTAATGACAGTCTTTTCGCCATTTGCCACTTATCCAAAATAACCATATTTTTTATTACCTCTCAAGCCGTGTGCGTGTATTCGCTTATCACCTATGATCCGACTCGCATTATTTTTCCCTTACTTTCTTCTTTTCTTTCCTTTTCCTTTTTTTCTGCCTGGATACATGGTGCCACACACACACACACACACACACACACACATATATATATATATATATATATATATATATATATATATATATGAAAAACAGTATTTTTTTTAAATATTTTACATAGCTACACAATAAATTTCCATGTTTCGGAAATAAAATTGCTCAGTCATAAGATGAGATTTATTTTTGAAAACAGGAAATAATACGGTATCTCATTAAAAAATAAGCTAATCGAATTTTGGTATATAAAAATGTTACCGTTAATGGATTTATATATATATATATATATATATATATATATATATATATATTTGGAACTTACCTATAACGATAATGGACTCTTCCTGACACTATAAATACTGCGCCTCTCAAAAAGTATAATGAATGAAGCACCAGGTCATGACTGTTAAACTCTCTGCTTTGGCAGAGAGGAACTCGGACGAGGCTTTGCCGAAGGGCAAGGTTTCGTCCGAGGAGGTAGACAGGCCCAGAACCCGTCTAGGCGGGTTCAAAGGGTATACTCTTGGCCGAGCCTACGAGCTCGGGAAACCCACGTTAAACTCGGCCTTGTGCCACATGCAACCCTCGGGGGGGTCTAGATACCAAATGAATGGTGCAACGAGTCGAGACAATATTAGTTCACTCTAAAGCAGACAGACAGCCATTACAAACAACTTCAACTTCTTGTACTATATTTCTGTTGTAATATATCTTTGTTATTCTACTCTTGTGTTCGTGTTGTTCTTCCTTGGTTCTAACCTTGGACCATAACTGTGGTGCGAGGATATTAGACCATAACATATATATATATATATATATATATATTTTAAGAAATGGACAAATTTCGACAATTTATTAAAAACATTTTTATGTTTAACGTTCTTTTTATAGATACAAGTATTTAAGTAAATGCTCTGTTTATAATAAACAGTATTAAATAACATTTACCGGCCTAAATATCCGAGAAATTTTCATAAAAATCCTGTCAAAGAACGAATATTTTCTATGAAAATTTCTCGGATAAGGCCGCACTCTGGTGCCGTTTTGAGTTTGGCTATAGAGTATTTCCTGCTGCTTCCTGAAAGTGATTCCTAAAGTGTGCTGGTAAACAAAAGCCGAATAAGGTAATAAATACCTGTGGCGAGTAAGCGGTGGAAGGCAGTGTATGGATTACCCGCAAATTCGTATGGAGTCGCGTCCAACTAACAACATAGGTCGGTAGCAACGTAACATCATTTAGCTGTTGCGGGCCATTCGTTTGAAGCACTCAGCTGAAGATTGCAGATGGTCTGGAGCACGGAGCACTTGATATATATATATATATATATATATATATATATATATATATATATATACATACATGCATATATATATATATATATATATATATATACCTATACATTTATCAACCATACTTGCATTTGCTACCTTTGTCCACATGTGAAATTAGGGATGAATTACAGATGAAAAAAAACTTTTAAACCAGAGATACGAACACTTAAGTCCTTGCCTTTTATATCAAAATTTTTTATTAAGTGAATATGAGGCCGGATAAAAAATATATATATATATATTCAAAACCCCACTGTTATTTCTACAATACGTTTGCTTCCCACCCCCAATCCTTTCCTATATTTGCAAAACACCTTTCCTTAAATTTACGTACACTTGCTTTTCCTTTCTACTTTCTTTTCTTCCTACATTTACGATACACTTGCTTTCTTCCTTTCTCTTGTTTTCTTCAGGCTTCTTTTTTTTAATCATCTTCCTTCTTTACCTCCTTCTTCTTCTTCTTCTTTTCCTTCTTCTTCAGCCTCCATACCCCCTCCTTTCTATTGCACTCAACGTTATGCGTTTGACTGTCGTGCGTTTGGTTATTTATTTATTTTTTTAAAATAATAATGTAATGTTTTTTTGTGTTATTTTTTAAATAAAGCGTTGGTGGGGCAGTTGATGGAATTAGCATGATGACATCGTGAGGTCGAAACCAACATCGCGTATTTTATCTGACCTCCTAATTTTTTTAAAGTTAGAAGTTCTACATGTTATTATTACCTTTATTCTTTTTACACATGTATTGAGTACGTTTTATACTACTGTCTCCTGGACTGATTCAACTCGCTCCGAAGACAAGTACTTAGTGGCTGACGAAAGCCGTTAAGGGACAGTTTGAAAAGGTCTATTTCGATGTTGAGGTAATTTTTAGTTTTTTGCTGTAAAAATTACATATGATCTGTTAAAATAGAAACATCGAACTTTCTGTGCATCAATTTTAATAATTATTATTAGTAGGATCCACCCGGATTATATATCAACGTGTCGATTACATGGACTATATATATATATATATATATATATATATATTCAGCCAGGTTTCCCTGACGATCCACTTAGGTGAAACCTGGATAGGTTTGTCTGGCACACTAGATTTATCTAGGTCTGCTCTACGGTAGTATTGAGCTCTTTTGTTAGTTAGTTGTTTACTCATGTCGGGCTTTTTTTCTTTGGGCGTCAAACCTGTATCTGTGCGATTTTTTTCGACAGACTTTCATGTTTCTAGCTCTTTCTTTTTTTAAACCTTTTTTTTTTCCTCAAGATTGATTTGATTATTGGCAAATCAAAAATTCAAAGGTTTTTCGAAACGAGTATAGTTACCTATATTTGCATTTATATATATATATATATATATATATATTCAACCAATATAACAGTGATGTCATCCTACAAACCTCACTCTTGCTCCAGATGTGGCCTCCTTTGTAAATCACTCAGTGGCACTTAAGATTATCCCACAGAATTTCATAATTGAATCAATTACGTTGTTAGAACCTCATATTTCGAAACCGACGGGAGAGTCCATTATATATATATATATATATATATATATATATATATATATGTACATTTCGGATAGCTCGACTTGCAATAGAACAATTCGGTACCCGAGGAAAAATGGGGAATAAAAAAAGAAAGAACCAAGAATATTAAACCAAGGCGAAAACAATCGTCAAGTGTTTTAGCTCAAAGTCCAAAGGAAAAAACAAGTAAAAAGACAATTAGAAAAGTGCTCAACACACTACGTAGAGCAAAACCTAAGGAGCCAGGCAAACATACCTAGGTTTCACCTAAACGGATCATCATCGCCCTGGCTCCTTAGGGTTATATATATATATATATATATATATATATATATATATATATATATATGAAGACATTTTATGTTTATACATTCTTTTTATAGATACAAATATTTAAGTATAGGATCCAGGTTCAATTCCTGTTGGAGGACGAATATTTTGCCGGTAAGTGTTGTTTAATACTGTTTATTATAAACAGAGCATTTACTTTAATATTTGTATGTATAAACATAAAAATGTCTTAAAGTAATTGTTGGACTTTGTCCCTATTTCATAATGTGTAACGTCATATATATATATATATATATATATATTGTCATCCACAGACAGACTGTTTCGCTGTATCATAGCTCATCAGTGTGGCTAGACACCCGGTTGCCTCTTGCTAGGAACGAAACCCGATTGAATAGGCGTCAGTCGGGGATTCTACCACTACGCCCATGGCTCACGGCAGAGATGAAGATGAATTTTAAGTGTATTTATTTTTAGATAAACAAACAGTGACTGAGAGAACTCAATTCGATTTACCGAAGAGTCTTGCATTATTAGCCGTAATAGTCACTGTTTACAAACTCACACTTCCTCCCCAGAGAGCTCAACCGAAATAAATTTTTCAGGAGCATATATATTCTCATCCACAGACAGAATTTTTCGCTGTATCACAGCTCATCAGTGTGGCTGACACCCGGTTGCCTCTAGCTAGGAACGAAACCCGATTGAATAGGCGTCAGTCGGGGATTCTACCACTAAGCCCATGGCTCACGGCAGAGATGAAGGTGAATTTTAAGTGTATTTATTTTTAGATAAACACACAGTGACTGAGAGAACTCAATTCGATTTACCGAAGAGTCTTGCATTATTAGCCGTAATAGTCACTGTTTACAAACTCACACTTCCTCCCCAGAGAGCTCAACCGAAACAAATTTTTCAGGAGCATATATTTATAAACATAAAAATATAGCATATACATTTATTTATTTCCGCAGTATAAAAGAGAATCTTCAGTGAATGCAGTCAAGCGTCACAGGCAGCAGCATGTAGCATCTGTTGACAGGTCAGTTTTACGGCCACAGTTCCCAACAGCGAAGTAAATTAAAGCGTTGATTTGTGAATTCGGTGGGAACGGGTCATACAATAACTGACAGTACGAAATAACTATCGAGATGAACGAGAACAATCTACTCACCCCAGTAGATTAAATAGTTCAGTTCTAAAATTATTTTAGCTTACCCTGATCGGAAAGCACCCGTGTTAATGCCGGCTGCAGAAATATTATGGTAACAATAGCAAAGACGAGGAACATCACTGTTGAGATGTTGGGAGTGTTTCCGCGTGCGTCTATTGAAATAAGGACAAACACATACTGTGAGAAAAATACTGGTATATCTGAAGAGGTATTTACAACAGAGAGATTAGTAGTCAAACGAACGCAGGTTAGTCAGTAACAATCAGAAAGAGTATAAAGTCCAACTGTATCTTCCGGTAGAGAGACGGAAGTGTGATGGTCACCTGATCTTCCCAGAACTCTATAGAACTGTCCTCTTAGTAGTAGAGAGATCAGTCCATTCTGATGAGAAGGTGGGTGGCCCCAACAATAGCCTAAACGTACATGACGTTAATAAAGAAAGCTCTTTCCAGATTTTAAGGCAAAATCTTTCATTCATTATCAACATGTCGGAAAGAATATCATCATGATTAACCTGTCCCTTCATCTCATGGTTAGGTTTACGACAACGATCCACAGATGAACCAGGGTAATCCAAACTTAGTACTAACATCTACTTCTCTGTTGACGGTCCTATATTTTTCTTTCTTCTGAATTTTATCAGCTTTCCACTAATACATATTGACGCTATTAACAAAATTGCGCATGCGTAATAGAGGATATCCATTATATCTAAATATATATTATTATACTGATTTTCCAAGTGTAGTTTAGATGTGGCACAAGGGTATGGGGTACCCAATGAGGAACGATCTCACTACTCAGTCGTAATTCTTCTAGCGAGACAAGCTTGCTAAACATTACATCGCCCCGAGGTGCCTGTATTAATTTTCTGAGCGTGGCTTAGATACGGCACATGGCCGAAGTATAGGGCATCCAGTGAGGATCGAACTCATTATTCCGTTGCAATTGTTTTAGCGAGACCAGCTTGCTAACCATTACAACACGACTAGGTGCTCAATAGTGATTTTCCAAGAGTAGCTTAGATTTGGCACAAGGCCGAAAGTATGGGGCACCCAGTGAGAATCGAACTCACTACTCAGTCGTAATTGTTCTAGCGAGACAAGCTTGCTAACCATTACACCGCCTGGAGTGACCAAAATTTATAGATCGTGCGTCAGTTATGTGCCATGCGGGATACACGCTTAGGCGATCATGTATCTTTCGATACATGATTGACGAGGCAGATTTTTTTCCCGCAGTAGGTTGCCATTTCTTTCTACCGTAGACCAGTTGCCATTAATGGCTACAGAACCTGGTCTCTCCTGCTATTTACCGATAGAATGAGGGTGGAAAAAGAGGATTCGCACCTTTCCCAATGTAATGGATTCGGCTGGAATTCGAACTCGGCTCTCCGATTTCTCAGTCTGAGCCATTTTGCGCCGCTGTGGTCAGCACTTCTCCAATTTCTGCTTTAATTGTGTTTCATGGTGACATTCATAGCAAAATAGTGCAATGTCTTGCAGGTTCCTTTTGCACCGGGGTTATTGAGGTTACCTAGTTTTTCCGCCCAGAATTTCCTCCGGCTACTGGTAAAGCTGTGTGACCTCCGATGGACAGCACCTACGCCCAAGCTCTTCCGTCTACCCTCACACAGTTTAGCCGGGAGGCGGACACTGTTTACCGGGGTGTGGCCGTTTCAGTATCCATACGGCTTCTTGGAGTCATGTGCAAGAGTTGGGTGTGGGCTGTGAACAGTTCGGCCTCACAACCCAGCTGAGTAAAGCCGGACCGATAGGTCTACTTCAAGGGTTCTACCGCTGTGATACATCCCATAAAACACGCCCTCACACACAGAGACTCACACCAACATATCTATCTATCTATCTATCTATCTATCTATATATATATATATATATATATATATATATATATATATATATATATATGTGTGTGTGTGTGTGTGTGTGTGTGTGTGTGTGTACTGGGTGTAACAGGAAAATTGTCCAATTCGTGTAACTGCAAAATTGTTCAGTTGTCAGATTTATATTTCTTGAATACACTTTGAAGATGGAAACCAGATTATGAATATTGGTACCATTATTGAAAGCTTGAGGGACATTTTTCATCTCCCGGTTGCTCAGTTCCGAAGATGCAGTGGGGTTGACATAAAAAAAAAATATATTTGACCTGTTCTTATTTGAGTTGAATAACTTGAAGGGTTATTCAGTGATTCTTACGATAAATGGTGGGAACATGCTTAAGAAGTCTAATCTACAGGCTAGGAAAGAAAAAACTCAATTATTAAACATTTTTTTATGAAACATTTTTTTGAGATGGCCAGTAATCACATGCAGTTACGCGGTTTGGACAATTTTACAGTTACAGCCGGTATATATATACATACATACATACATACATACATACATACATATATATATATATATATATATATATATATATATATATATATATTTATATATATGTTATTTGTGTGATATATATATTTTTTTGAGTGATGTTCTAACATACTTATGCTATAATTTTTAAATATATATATATATATATATGTATTTGAGTGATGTTCTAATATATATATATATATATATATATATATATATATATATATATTTATGTATATATTGAGTGATGTTCTCACATATTTATGCTATAATTTTTAAATAAATAAATATATATTTATGTATATATATATATATATATATATATATATATAGATAGATAGATAGATAGATAGATAGATAGATAGATAGATAGATAGATTTCACCTAGTGAGCCAGACAAACCTAGGTTTTACACCTCGGGGTTTTTTTTGGGCTTCAGAATTGTCATTTTTTTTTTGGGAAAGTTCATGTTTGTAGCTCTTAAAACCTTTTTTTCCTTTGAGATTGTTTGATTATTAACAAATCTTTGTTGAGGGTTTTTCGAAACGAGTTAATTATCTATAATTATATATATATATATATTATATATATATATATATATATATATATATATATGTGGTGTTTTTGTTATTTTCTTTTAAAAATTTTAGAACTGTCTGTGCAGATTTTTTTTTCTGGTGACTTTTCAAGAATGTTTTCATGTTTATTATTTCTTGCTTTTTTGAAAACCTTTTTTTTAAAAAGATTGATTTACTGATTTTATTCCATCAAATCAAAATTCGAGGGTTTTCGATATTCGAGTCTAATTATCTATATATTATATATATATATATATATATATATATATATATATATATATATATGTGAGTTTGTGTGTGTGTGTGTGTTAATGTTTTAAAAATTTGTGTGTGTGTGTGTGTTATCGTTTTGTCATTTTTCGTACTAAAAACGTTTATGCAGAACATCATACTCGTCCGTCGGGAAATATATATAAACCATTTTGTTTCAACACTTTGTATGTTGAAATGAAATTTAAACTTTTTGTCAAGTAATGTCTCGTGTTTCTTCATAATATGTATAAATATTATTTTTTTTTTTTTCGCTGAAAATATTTCTACTTTGAATTGAGTTTGTGTAAAATTTTAGTTTAAAATTTAGTGTTTATTTGTTACTTTAATTTTATTCCATATGTAACTTTGTAATCCTATTGATAATTTATATGGTGATGTTTAATATACTGGGTGAAATTTAATAACGGGTCTCAAATAATGTGATAGTAATGTTTCAAGCGATTGGAGACAATGATTTCAATTGGAAGAAATTGCAAATTGGTAGAAATTTAGTAACGGATATTCCATGAATGGTATGGTGGTATTGAACTAAAAAAGTTTGTTGGTGTTTTATTTTATTTTTCGTATTTTGTTATGTATATATATATATATATATATATATATATATATATATATATAGTTGTTTGGTTATAGATGATCATATTGTTTTAAGTTTAAATATGTGACCCTGGTTTTGTTAATAGTGGGGGTTAGCGATGGTGCTGTGTGTTGGTGGACAAATATTCATATTAATGTTTTAAAAAGTGGTAAAAGTGATTACTAATGGTGGTGCAATTATAATATTGATAGGAAGGGTGGGGAAATTTTGTGATTGTTGGTGGTTTGTCGTCGTTTTGTCATTCATCGTACTAACGCAAAACGTCTATCCAACTATCTAAATATGTTAGCTCTATCTCTGATATTGAGCGCTTTAAATAAGTACCGCGCATATAATATATAAATAATTATACATATATAAATTTATTTATATTTATATGCACTTTTCACACACACACACACACACACACACACACACATTATATATATATATATATATATATATATATATATATAGATATATAGATAGATAGATAGATAGATAGATAGATAGATAGATATAAGAAAAAGAAAAAAAAAGTTTCATACATGCCAGGTATAACAATTTAGAAATATTTAACTCAATAAACAAGCATCTTAGTTCAAGAAATTAGATCCTTATCCTACCCCTCCCTACAGCGATCCTTTCACTCAACAATCAAGGCCCGATTCGCAAACTATTTATCCATAGAAATGCATATTTGCTGTTTGCAATTCGTCTTGCGTGTTGGCATCGGCTTTATGTTTGAGCAAATTACGTTTGTGTACATTTTTCGAAATAGATACATAATTTGATAAACGTTAAAATTCCCGCCGGATATGAAACGCTGCACGTTTCTCGACGGCAGTTCTCGCGTTATTACTTCTACTTGCAGCGTGTTTACAAGCCGACATTGACTTTGATGTTGCCGGCTACAGAGAAACATATCCAGTGCCAGACACCTCTATCTCCACCCTACTAATCTTCATTTCTACCTTTGTGTTTCAGGGATTTTGTTTCCGGGCAATATTTTGGCAAGACTATATATATATATATATATATATATATATATATATATATATATATATATATATATATATGTATATATATATAAAATAGATATATCAATTTTAAAAGATCTAACTGATCGCTTTTGAGCAATGATATAGAATAAATTGTTTCTGAATATATAAGTTGCACGTAGCAATGGAGACCAGGAATTAAGGACTTAAAATAAAATCAAGAAGAAACAACCTAACATGTGAAATACATACTTGGGACGTTAAAATTAGCCAAGCTAAACGGTTATGAAGACAGAATTCATGGTTGCTAGCAAAGGGAGACAACTTAACATATGATAGTCATATAAGGGACATTAAAAGTGGACGAGTACAGAGAGGACTAGGTAACTGAGTATGAAGAGAAAATGCATGGTTGTCAGCCAAAGGAGACAATGTAACATATGATATGCAACATGTAACATATGATATGTAACAATGTAACATATGATATGCATATAAGGGCCGTCCTTGGTATGCCGATAAACTACATCCGCGTCCATGGTAAAGCGATAAACTACGTCCAGCATCAAGGCCTGTGATTAGGAGACTTTGAGGAGCGTGAAACCACCTCTTAATTGCTGGTGTTTCCAGGTCCACTCTGACACGGAGTGGTAGCACCTGTTAGGGTCCCAGCTATGGGCAAATAGTTAACAACGAAACTGATGTAAAAAGCATTATAAAAGTGTAAAAAATAGGTTTTAATACCAGAAATACTTTGTAAAAAATTATTACCAGAAATAAATTTTTGAAGAAAAAAAAAATATTACCAGCAATACGTTTTTAATAAAATATTACTAGCTATAAGTTTTTGAAAAACTAATATTACCAGCTATACGTTTTTGAAAAAAAAAAAATAATATTACCAGCTATATGTTTTTGAAAAAAATAATATTACCAGCTGTAAATTTGTGAGGAAAAAATATTAACAGTAATAGATATTTGACAAAATAAAAATATTACCAGGATAAAAAAGTTGTCGGCATAAATAACCTATTCGGGTTGATATGTCGTAAAACAAATTAAACCTAATCAAACCAAGCATATAAGGGACATTAAAAGTATAGAGAAAAATAGGTAACTGATTATGAAGAGAGAATGCATCGTTTTTAGCAAAAGGAGACAAGCTACAATGTAAAATACATAATGGGGACGTTAAAAGTAGCAAATTACAGAGAGGTAGGTAATTGTGTATGAAAACAGAATACATGGTTGTTAGCATAGTGAACAGCTTAATAGGCAAATTATTAATGGGAAATACTGAATTCAAGCTTGTACAAACATTTAAATATCTGGGAAGCTTTTTAACAGAGGACATAATGTGTGATACCGAAAATCGAAGACTCATTAAACCGAGCGAAAGATGTCTTGCTAAAGCCAAGCAAAAAAGAATGTTTTGTCAGAAACAAGGAAAAGTAAATATGTCTTTCTATATAGCAATGAATTCCGGACAAACTCAACGCATATAAAAAAAGAGACTTATAGTAACAGTGTTGTTATTATACAGAAGAATGCTGAGAATACCATGGTCCGAACATTTGAGCAATGATGAAGTTTTAGAGAAAATGGAAGCAAAACGTACACTTATACCTAACAACAAAAAGAGATTTGAATCAAAAGAAATGTGGTTATACAGAAGGATGTTGAGAATACCATGAACCGAACATATGAAAAACGATGAAGTTTTTTGGGAAAAATATGGAAACAAAACGGTCGATATACTTAACAGAAGGAAGAGTGAGTTGGAACTTCTAGGGCACATAATGAGGAAAGTAGGTTTGGTAAATTTGATACTCACAGGACATATGGAAAACAAGCGGGATAGAGAAAATACAATGCAAAGCGATCTTGATCTTAATGGCGGGATAATCGTTAAGATAGATAACAAAAAAAAAACTTCGTTAAATAAAACGGAAAATGTATATGATTTCAGATTTTATCCAATATTTTCTTGTGACCTTAAAAAAATTCTTTTGAAGACTAAGTGTATGTAGAGACTGTCTGCTGAGCTGGTTTTGTCAATCGTTTTCGGCTGCTATATCAGATATTTTCTGGGAGAGATAATTTTCTCTAGTAACGAGGATTAATAATATATCAAAGAAATCATTATAGGGAACCAAAAAATAAATGCTGAATGTTTCTGTAAAAGGAAATGGCTAATACGGCCATTACTGATACCATTTCTACCGAACCCGTCAAAGGTGATTGCAATATTATGAGAAAAAAAAAACATTGTATGATAATAAGGAAGCAATTTAATTATAAAATCCATTTACTAACCTATGACACATGCTCACGTTTCGCTAAGGAAAAGGATGTAAAACATTAGATTATTCATAATTACCTATATATTTTTAGATAATTGTGTAACAACATAGATATAATTTATATATAATTGAAACCAGCGACCATATTCACGTTATTTCTAATGTATTTTTCCTTTTTTACTGGTTTCACTTCAAGCAATTCGATAATGGCACTCAAACGCAAAGGATTACAGGAAGTGAAAGTGAAAGTGAAAATGAATGGGAAATCTGAGAATAGAGAAGACGGAAGAAAGGACAAGAAAGAATTGGTCTACTTCTAAAATTAATAACCCCAGCATATGTCTAGGTAACCGGAAACCAAATGGCAACAATTGAAAAAAATCGAGGAGAAAGAGAAAAAGATAGAAAATTTTAAGGAAAGAATTTAAATCGAAAAAAAAGCAATAGAAATGGTGACATGCATACTTAAATGGGGAAGGGAAAATACTAGCGATAATATTAGAACCATAAACCGTTCCTTTCTTCTTACAAAGTCGAGATATAGAGATTCGTGTGAGATATAATTGAGGGAGTATTTCATTTTAGTAGTCGAGATTTAGTCTCCTCTGCTGCTGGTTGCGTGACGTTCGGTTAAGTTTTCCTGCCGTGGGGGTCCGTCGCTAATGCTAGTCAGGTTCACATCTACCTTCGTGTGTGAAATCATTACTGGCCTTATAGGGAATTAGTAGCTCAGTAACGGTTGCTGCGAATGGGCCACTTTGTGTTTAGTCAGAAAATATGTTTTGGTAACACTGATATTTGCGGCCTTCTCTGAAAGTTAATGAACGGAGCTAGCCTGGCTTTTTTCTCACATAAGCTGTGAGATCTTCCATTACAGTTGAATAATTTGCGTTCCGATAGGATACGATAAAACAATGGTTTACTCATTAACCGATCATGTCTTTTGATATAACAATCGATCAAAGGAAGAAATAACTCTCTCTGAGGCATTGAAATTAGAATTTTCAAGACAATTGAAGAAGGTCACAACCATAACATTGGTCATTGGTGCAGTTGCTCTAGTAACTGGCAAACTGGGGACTAAGATGAAGACACTTGGCATTGATTGTTCAATGAAACTGCTATAAAATGGAAGTCTCCAAGGAACAGCAGAAGTAATCATGAAAGTGATGTACACTTAGAATTAGAAAGAATTTCTGTGATGATTAAGGCTACTGTTTGTGGCCCGCTAACCATTTATTAATTAAAATATATTATGATCTTACATGAAAATATACAATAATGAAAATAATAATAACTAGACCACTCATAAACCCGTTGCGTTCATTTTAAAAGCAGTTCATGATACAAAATGATGTGGTAACTATATTATCAATTTTATTATTAACTAGGTTAAAAGCAGCGCCCCGTTCGGACTTGTAAGGTATTCAAAAGGTTAACTGGGCTTCTGGTTTAAATATAAAGTGACCTCTGGTCCATCTTAGAAAACAGCATTGGTAATTTTGAATAAACTATTTTAAATTCTTAAATTCACTCCATGGAAATCCAGAACTTCACTTTAACTCTGATTCGGGGTATAATTCCAGTTCCGGCAAAAAGACCGGTTTCGACTGAAAGTCTGATTTGGACCGAAATTCCAATACAGACCGAGAATTATGTTCTACAAATCACAAATGATGTGGACTTCAATTGAGTTGAGTTCTTCAAGTCAAAAAACGCTGCGGAACGTCAAAACTTCATGTCACGAAACCTCTAACTTTAACTCTGATTCGTTGGTATTTTGAAGAAATAAAAATGATTTCCTAGATTCTCAAACTTTTGGGGATATTTTAAACTCAATTTATAACCAAAAATATTGAATTAAAAAAAAATGTTGTGTGATTTTAAACTCAATATAAATTAAAAAAAACCCTTTAAATAACTAATTTTTGTCACTTATTTTAGAATATAAACTTTAAACTATCGTATTTCGCATCCAGACAGAAACCCCAATGCTTCAAGCTCCAGGTGAAGGAATAGTTTCAATCCCTGAATCATTCCGATTCAAAAATGTATATGTCTATGTAGAGTATCTGTGGCCCGAGTTAGAAGGTTTCCAGACACACGGACTAACAGACAGAATATTACCTTTATTCATTTAGCTTACATATATTTTCTGTTGTAACCAAGTAAATGGTTAAGAAATAAACAAATCAAGAGGTGACAGGTAAATCGTGTATTGAACATTAAATACAACAGAAGAGTATTATACGACATGGGAGTGTGTGTCGGTTGACCAGCGATCAATCTATACTATTGTTAATATTTAACAGCCCCACCACGAGGGATGTATGTGGCAGTAAGCCGAGTTTACCGTGGGTTCTCTGAGCCTGTAGGCTCGGCGAAAAACATTCCCTTAGAACCAACATAAACGGGTTCAGGGCCTGTGTACCTTCCCGGACGAAACTTTGCCCTTCGGCAAAGGCTCGTCCGGGTTCCTCTCTGCTCAAGGCAGAGAGTTCAACAGATGATCAATCTATAATACTGTAAGTATTTACTCTGTACCCCCACTAGGATGAGATGTGACACAAAGTCTATTTTTAGGTGGGGTCCCGAGCGCGTACACTCGGGACAGGAACAAAAATTCCCCTCAGCCGGTTGCTTTTGCCTCGGTGTGAGCACCGATCCCTCTCTCTGGTGCAATGGGAGGGTGTGGCCTCGGGCAGCTGTTCATCGGGGTTGGGCACATCTCAGTATAATTTTATCAGTTGCCCCTTTGTTCTTTGACAAAGAAGCCCCTGAGTGCACTCTTCCCAAAGAGAGAGACGCAACTGAGAGATGATAAGCCTGTGTTGAAAATTCCTCCAAAGAGGAATTTATGTACTGAGTGATTTTCCAAGCGTAGGTTACAATGTGGCACAAGACCGAAATTTGGGGTCACCCAGTGAGTATCGAATTCACTACTCAGTCGTAATTGTTTTAGTGAGCCAAGTTTACTAACCATCACAGTCCCTCGAGGCTTACTTTCCTACTAATTTTATATTAAGTGGAAAATCTTTAAAATACTACAAGGATTTTGAAATCGAAGCCTCAAAAATATGTCACCTGAGGACATCAACAATTCCAGTTGTAGTGAGAGCACTCGTATTAATTGGAAAATATTTCAATATACTCATTGAAGGGATACAAAAATTGTTCTCACAAGTACAGCCTACACCCTACGAAAGGCTTTATTTATGTAAAATATATGTGATTTTTTTTTTCAAAACTGCTCAGTAGAAAATGCCATGATGTAATTTCTGACCTTGGGGCTTTGGTCTGGACACGGAAAGAAATGAGTATGCCCAAGAAATCAAATGAAATAAAATAATAATAATAATAATAATAATAATAATAATAATAAGAAGAAGAAGAAGAAGAAGAAGAAGAAGAACCAAAGCTAACCGCCCATACATAGACCGCAAACTAAAAAATAGCCCCTTACTGATATGGCAGTCCCTGAAGACTGCAATGTATCTTTGAAGATCTTGAAAATACTATCAAAATACAAGGACCTTGAAATCGAAATCTCAAAAATGTGGCACATAGGAACATCAACAATCCTGTTGTAATTGGAATCCTCGGGTTGCGTGGACCCAATGAAGAAATTCCTGGTAGCCCATGCCTTAAAGAAATACAAAAAAAATGTTCTTACTAGTAGAGCCCACACTATGTAAAATATGTGTGTGATATTTCTTTTTTAAGAGGTCAGAGGAAAATGTCATGATGCCATTTCTGACGTTATCACTCTTGACCAGACACGGATAGAAATGTGTACACACCAGAAATCAAAGGAAATAGAATAATAATAATAATAATAATAATAATAATAATAATAATAATAATAAGCAACTTCTACGGGAAGAAAACTGAAAGAAAATGGTATGAACACCACCCAGACCCGGTTACGGAGATAGGACCTGTTACAATTCTATGGGATTACACAATACACACTGACAGAACAATGAAGGCCAACCGGCCAGATATTGTTCTTAAAGACCACAAACAAAAACGGTGCCTCCTTATTGATATGGCAGTCCCTGCAGACTGCAATGTATCTTTGAAGATATTCAAAAAGTTGTCAAAGTACAAGGACCTTGAAATAGAAATCTCGAAAATGTGGCATATGGGAACATCAACAATCCCTGTTGTAGTTGGAGCCCTAGGACTGATTGGAAAAGATTGCAGTAGACTAATTGAAGGAATTCCTGGAAGTCCATGCCTCAAGGAGATACAAAAAATTGTTCTGACAAGTACAGCCCACACCTTACGAAGGGCTTTAAGTATGTAATTTTTTTTTTTTTTTTTTTTTTTGTCAGTGGAAAGTGTCATGACGCCATTTCTAACCTTAGGTCCCTGGGCGGGACCCGGAAAGAAATGTGTAAACGCCAGAAATCAAAGAAAATAAAAATAATAAAGAAAGAAAGATCACCGGTGGAAAAGGAGGAACCGTGTGGAAGAAAAGAAGAAAATAGCAAAATTAAGAATAATAATTTTCATTATCATTCATACGTTGGCGTCTATATCAACTAAGGATCTACAATAAGAAAATCGAAATAAACCCTGCTATCCCATGGCTTCAGAAGTCTGCATTGCCTGGCACCACTAATATTCTGTGAAAGGTGCACTCGGAGGTCATATGACTTGATGAAAAACATCCTTAATACAAGATTTCTGATTGAAAATGAAAAACAGTACGGAAGAAGAGAATAATAATAGTGATAATAAAAATAACCAATTCCTGCAAGATTGCAGTAGACTAATTGAAGGGATTCCTGGAAGTCCATGCATCAAGGAGATACAAATAATAGTGATAATAAAAATAACCAATTCCTGCAAACTTAATGCATCGTTAATGATTTCAAAACACAATCAAAATACAAGGATCTTAAAGTGGGAATCTAAAATATGTGGCACATGAGGACATCAATAATTCCATTGGAACGCTCGGTTTGATTATAAAGTTCCGAGAGACTCATTGAAAGGATACCTGGTACCGCGTACCTTAAAGAAATACAAAAATTGTACTCACAGGTAGAGACCACACTTTACGAATGGCTTTGTCAATGCTAAATGGGGGTGATATTCAGTACATTTTTTTTAACAAAAATCCTAAGTCGATGATCTCATTAAGCCATTTCTGATCTTTGGTCTCTGGTTGGTACCCGGATGGAAATGAGTACACAACTGAATCTATAGCCAATAAAACAATAATAATTATCATTATTTCGTGCGGTCTTTGCAGAGATGAAATAGCTGCCTCTTTGTATTCAGAGTTAAATAAACTCGCCCGGGTACTGTACAAGACGAGCTGATATGAGAACATTACTAAAGTTATTCATTGGTAGCTATGTAAAATTCATGAAGAAGAATCCACAAAAATGTGATATCAGCATCAGCCGCAAAAATGAACTCTGGGGCATAACGTGGCATAAAGTTACTGAAATATTCAAAACTACACATTCTAGATTTTGCGGTGTGTAGATATGGCAAGATTATAAGAGGCGTTCGTCGCGTTTGATACACGTGCTGAAAAGGAGACCAAAAAAAACAACCACGTATCAATAGCTGGAATTATAGTGAGATGGCAGTCATCCGTAATTCTGCTTTTATTAGCTATGTATATTCCGAACGGGGGTGGGGGCGGCTATGATTGTTCACCACAAATTCCATTCCTTTTTAGTTCTTAACAATATCAGTTATTTTTTTTACTTATCATCCCACTGTCTGATCTGCGAACAATTTACAGAATTCGTTAAAAAAAATACTCTCTGCTTCCACCTTTCTCCTTTACCATGCCCTGGGTATGACGATAAACTACATCCGGCATTGAGGAATCATATTGGGAGATTGGAGGTTTTTGGGGAGCGTGCAACCACCTCTTAATTGCTGTTGTTCCCAGGTCCACCCTGACACGGGGTGGTAGCACCTGTTAGGATACCAGCTTGGGGGTAGAAATAGTGAACCAACCAACGAAAACAAAAAATGAAAATATGAAAATGCCAGGAATAGATTTTTATGTAAAAGAATCCAACAATAAAATATTAATCAAAATGACCAGCAACATATTTTATAGTAGAATTGCAAACAACATATTTTTAAATGAAAATGACAAGTAATAGAGTTTATAAGTAGAATTATCAACAATTCATTTTTCAAGCAAAATCAACAGCAATACATTTTATTGTAGAATTACAGACAATAAATATTAAAAGCAAAATGACCAACAATACGTTTTATCAGTAGTTAACGACATACTAAATCAACCAACCAACAATACATATTTATAGTAAAATAACCAACAATACATTTTATCTCTAGTTGACGACATGCAATTACGTTCAAAATATATTCAGTTGAAGCCATAAACTTGTGTTCAAAATATTTAGATTTCGGCATTAAATAACCCATAGAGGTGTTGATATGCCGCTAAACAAAATCAACCAACCAACAATACATATTTATAGCAAAATGACCAACAATACATTTTATCTGTAGTTGTAGGCATACAATTGCATTCAAAATATATTTAGTTGAAGCCATAAAATTGTGTTCAAAATATTTAGATTTCAGCTTTAAATAACCCATAGAGGTGTTGATATGCCGCTAAACAAAATCAATCAACCAACAATACATATTTATAGTAAAATGACCAACAATATATTTTATCTGAAGTTGAAGGCATACAATTGCATTCAAAATATATTTAATTGAAGCCATAAACTTGTGTTCACAATATTTACATTTCAGCATTAAATAACCCATATAGGTGTTTATAGGCCGCTAAACAAAATCAAGCAACCAACAATACATATTTGTAGTAAAATGACTGACAATAATTGTTATCACTATTTGACGACATACAATTGCATTGAAAATATATTTGGTTGAATTGTGTTCAAAATAAGATTTCAGCATTAACCAACCTTTCTTCCATTAACAATGTCATGTGAGTGCCAAATTCTCCATGTCCGCTTTCTTCGCTATGTTTCCTAAAAATTTCAGATATCTATT
>CAHIKZ030000029.1:2117500-2125000 GCA_903632075.3 Acanthosepion pharaonis | reverse complement strand
ACTCTGTATAAAAAACCTGTTCCTATCCATCTGTCGCTTTATCTATCTAACTATCTCTCGCTCTCTCTCTCTCTCTCTCTCTCTCTCTCTCTCTATATATATATATATATATATATATATATATATATGTACGCGTGTGTGTGTGTGCATAAAATATATAGGCTATTTTATAAACGAGGACAAATGAAAGTGTAGTATCAGTATAATTAGTATGATAAACATTTAATAAATATTAATTGTTAACTATATGACAAAAATGAAACGCGGGGAGATAGGTTTTAAATTCAGAATTTCCTGACACGCCTGTTTCCTTCATCAATGGACCTAAGAATAAACAGACAAATGGGAATCACTCACCGACAGATGTTTTTGTAGACGGTGTATGTTCTTGTGGAAATCATATTGTATGCAAAAGCCCGATCTCTGACTGATTCCAAGGTGTGCGAAACTTTCTATCAATCTCTGTGTCTAACTTGTTTATATCTATCTATCTATCTATCTATCTATCTATCTATCATTTCATGTCTTGTTTTATCTATCTATCATTTCATGTCTTGTTTTATCTATGTAAGCCTGTTCGTATCTAACTATCAATCACTATCTTATACTGCAGGTATGTATCACTTTATCTATCTGCATACATATATATGTTTGTTATAATTATTATTATTATAATTATTATTATTATAATTATTATTATTATTATTATATATAATATAAAGTATAATTTCTTATGCTTATAAGATTATTACTCCTACAACTACTACTACTACTAATATATATATATATATATATATATATTATTATTATTATTAGTAGTAGTAGTAGTAGTAGTAGTAGTAGTAGCAGTAGTAGGAGGAGGAGGGTGAGGAGTAATCATCTTATAAGATATATATACATTAAATATATATTAGTAGTGGTAGTAGTAGGAGTAATAATCTTTTAAGAAATTATACTCGTTCAGAAAATCTTCGGTGTCTTGATTTGCGAATAATCAAACCAATACCAAAGGGAGAAAAAAGGTATAAAAAAGAAAGATATATATATACGTGATGTAACTTCCCTCTGTTTTTTCTACAAATATTTCAAGGCAACTGCTTTGAATCTGACGTTAATCACTACCTTTTCGTGAACCACGTTCAGCTTTTATCTATTCCTTCGTTCGCCTTATACCCCAGTCTTTTCTCTCGCCTTCTCTCCCTGTAACCCCCTGCGTACCAGTGGCATTACCGCCATGGTTGGAATGAGATGATTAATCTATCTATCTATCTATCTATCTATCTATCTATCTATCTATATATATATATATATATATATGTCTGTTCATATCTATCTCTCTGTATCTGATTCAAACTATTAAAATCTATCTCGCTAGCTAGCTATTTATTAATCTTTAATAGTGATGCGCTTTCTGATCTCTTACACCTTTATATCACCATTCTTCCATCTACATATATATATATATATATATATATATATATTGCTTGATATCAAATCCAAAATGAATGTTACATTTAAGCCATCTTCTGGCTTCACACTCTCTCACTGCCACATTTCTTTGAGATTCCGAGCTTTTCAATAATTGTAGCAACCAATTAGGCTTTTAGATGACAGGTCCTTTCCTGAAGATGCTCTTAAAAAACGTGCCACTGCTTGAAGATTTCAAATGTCTGTAAAACGCTTGTACAGGTCTAATTCTCTTTCTTTAACAATGATTGTAGTTACCCCGAAAGAAGAGATAGTTGAAAGAAGATGCAATCCTTCTCTCTCTCTCTTCTTCTTCTTCTTCTTCTTCTTCTTCTTCTCTCTCTCTTTCTTTTTTTCTCTCTATTTATTCATTTGTATATTTATTTTTCTTATTTCTTTCTTTCGTTTATTTTCTTTACTATATTTCTTTTTGTATTCTTTTTTTTTTTCTCTATTCATCCTTATTTATCTTCTTTTTTCTTTCTTTCCATTTTGTATAATTTTCATTTTTTCTACTCTTGTTCTTTTTTCTTTCTTTCTCTTTTTCTTTTATTTTACATTCAGCTTTTATTTTTTTTCAGAACATCCTTTCTTTCTTTTTTCGCACTTTCATTCTTCTTGACTTTTACTGGTGTTTTGTCTTTTATTTCTCTTTTTCGAGACATTCCTTCTTTCATCATTCCTTCCTTTTATTTGTATTCTTATCCTTGTTCATTTGCTTCTGTTATTTTTAACGTCTCTGTCTTCAGTAATTGTTGAAGCTTGGATCCGCATGGAATAATAATAATACAACACAAAATGTACGTAAACAAAATGTATTGAAACAAGGAAAAGGTACACAATATTTAGTTAGTTTTGGTATATTCTTGGGAAGACTTCCTGCAGAATGAGTTGACTAAATAGCAGTCGGTCAGAGTCTCTCGATTGGATCTCTTCTCACTTTCTTTTCTCCGTCTTCCCGGTACCAACCCATATTTATATGGTCGGTACTCCACTTATGTAAATTAGGTGGATCGTACCACAACAGTAATTTATTTACGCTCTAAAATGTCCATATATTTTGACACATTCCTTTGTCTTATTATTCTCTTGAATTTTTTTTCTTCCTTTTTTTCTTTCTTTATATTTTCTGTCTTTTTAATTTTCTTTCCTTTCTTCATTTGTTTCTTTTTCCTTTATTTTTTGTCTTTCTTTTTCTAACTTCCTATTCTTTTTTTCTTTTCTTTTTTTACTTATTTCCTTTATCCTTTCTTTTTCTATTTTTCTTAGTGGTTTCTTCCTACTTTCTATCCTTTCTTTATTTCTTTCTTTCTAATCATTTATTTTGTCTTCGTTCTTTATTTAATTTCTTTATTTCTTTTACTTTATTTTCTTTTCTTTTATTATTTCTTCAGTGTTATACTTCTGTTCTTTTCTTCTCTCTATCTCTCTTTCTTTTTGTGATTTCCTTTTTTTCTTTGTTTTTGGTATTATTTTTTTTTTAATTTATTGTTGCTTTCTTTTCTTTTTGTCAATGTTTTTTTTCTTTTCCTTCTTTCTCTCTTTCTTTGTTTCTTTCTTGTTTCTTTCTTTCTTTAATTATTTATTCTGATCTTTTGTTCTCTTTCTTTTTCTTTCCGTTTTTTTTTAAATTTGTTTTCTTCCTGTGATTTCGTTTTTTCTTTCTTTCTTTTCTGCCCTCTTTTCTTTATTTATTAAATACATTTTTTTAATTCTTCATATTCATATTTTGTAGTGGCCTTTTTTTCTCTCTCTCTCTCTCTCTCTCTCTCCTCTGAAGGCTTCCTTTTCTCTATCACTTTGTTTCACTTTGCCGTGGCTTGTCCCCCCCACTCCCGCTTCTCATCTCTTCACCACGTTTTCCTATAGTTCCTCTCGAGGGCGAAAAATCAGACTCGAAGCAATTATCAACATAATGAATCTTTTCGAAATAATTTAAAATTCCACAACTTTCTCTTTTGTCGGCGTCCGCCATTTTGCCAGGGGCAGGATTCTTGCTCTATCTGTACATACACAGACAGATCTTACGCATAAAACATACTTTCCTCTGCTCTTTCTTTTTTAATATTGAGTTATTAGAATATATGCGCCTCACGCTGACAGATAAAGCTATATATAATTTCGCTTTTGTAGTAATTAACAAGCATTTCAAGAAGAAAAAAAAGTATTTTGCTTTTAAGTTCTTAAGATAAGACTGGCGCTGTTTAATATTATCGAAATAAAGCAATATGATTTTCTTTTCGAAATAACTTTCTATTAAGAATCTCCAAGCAAATATCGAATTTAAATAGATATATTTCTGATTTCTTTTTATTGATGTTATCAGTATGATATCACGATTCATCAGTGAATGTAGCAGATTCGTTGTGTCGTCTAAAGGCTTCTTGACTTCACCTCTATAGTGATTAAAGTTCCTTCGTGTCTTCAAGCGGCACTCAGACATAAAACCCATCATTAAATATGTTGGAAAAGACTGATCATTTAATTGTTCCTTTCCAGAAAGTATTTGATTTCTCCTGCCATGCTTTATCGTTTACAAAATTCAGGGCTTACGGCCTCATCATGTTGAAACCCCGGTTTTGATACTAATTTTAAACGGCCTTGTGGGTGATAAATTATTTCTAACCCTACAACCCATTTCTTAAAGAAAATTATTTGAAAGCTATCGCTATTTTATCGCTGTTTCCATGGCAAATGTTCAGACGAACTACATTCCTTAGTTCCTCCCAGTCAGCTCCCAAGAGGATGCTTTCTTGATCCCTACGATCGTTATCTGTCTATGTTGCATATCTTCATTATTCCAACTAATTGCCAAGAATATGGAGGAGAAAATAAGCTTTCAAACAAAGTACAGACTGTACAAATCGCTGAATAGACATCATTCTTTATGGATCTGAATCCTGGACACTATTGGCAGAAACAAAGAGACGGATCTAAGCGTTTGATAACAAATACATGACAAAGATCCATGGCATTTTCTATTGGGAACCCAAAACCAATGAGTTTGTGCGGAAAAGGGTTGAAATGAATCTCTTCTCGCCACTGTCAAACGGAGTTAAATGGCGTCGGTTGGACACATTACAAGGCACGACAGTCTGTGGAAGACCATCATGCAAAGCACCGTTGACAAGAGAGACAATTTCAAAAGATGGACAGTTATGACTGTACCAGAACTGCTGATGGCTGCCATTAATAAAACGTTGGGGAAAAGAGTTAATGTGGCTTCTGCATTCGGGTCCGCCTTTCGATTACAAAAGTCAAGGGGAAGATGATGACGATTATGATCATGATGATGATCATCATGATTGTTCACGTATGTTGAATTCAATCCCTTTAGAGCGATAGAAAGAAGGTGGGTAGGCAATTTGAATTGGCGATAGAAAGAAATTGAAAAAAAAATATCGTCTGGTGAAAAGTGGAGTGGTTGAGGGAAAATGGTAATGTTAATCGGAGTTTAAACACTTCCTTGGCGTACACGGCGGGTATATACGTTTTTAACGAAAACGTCTTTTTTTTTCAGATATGGGCGAATAAACACGTCCAAAAAACGACGTCCCAAACCCAGCTACAGACGTGTTTACAAGTAGATCACGATTGTTTTCTGCGCTCCTGAGCTTGAAACGAATCCACTTGTCAAATCTTACGCCCAGTAGAAGTGTTAGCCAGAGCTCGTGTACTTCAAGAGAACTCAATTTCAAAAAACAAGACTGTTATGGGACCTTACCCATGATAACATAATGGACTATTCCATACGGAATAAATACTGTGCCTCAAGAGGAAGCAGGGAGTTCAGTCCGAAGTCGAGCGACCGGCTGATCGGTTTTGGCCGAGCCCACGAGCTCGGAGATCCCACGTTAAAAAGGCTTTGTGCCACATGATGCCCTCGTGGGAGGGTGACTGAATATCGTTCAGTCCGAAGCCGGACGACCGGCTGACCGGCTGATCGGTTGAACTCTCTGCCTTCTGGCGGGAAAGAACCCGAACGAGGCTACGCCGAAGGGCGGAGTCTCTTTCGGGAGGTAAACCGACCCTCAACCCGTTTATACGGATTCAAAGAGCATATTTTTGGCCGAGCCCAAGGGCTCGGAGATCCCACGTTAAACCGGCCTTGTGCCACATGATGCCCACGTGGGGTGGGGTGACTAAATACCGTTCCGTCTGTATGGAATGGAGTCCGTCAGGAGTCTGTCAGTCAGTCAGTCAGTCAGAGCGAGTCAGTCAGTCGAGTCAGAGGCAGTCCGAAACAGAGTCGCGTTCAGACAAATACTACTAAACCTGATTGTTCGTACTAACACTTTTCTACTTCTCTGTATATATTCCTGTTTGTGATATATCTGTGTTATTCCATATCAATGTTCGAGTTCTTCTTTATTGGTTCTAACTTGGACTATCACCGTGGTACAAGAACCGGACCATAACAAAGACAAATAAAATTTCAAGTGAAAATGAAACATTTTTTCCCCAAAAATAACTAGCGGAGAAGTGGGTAACACGGTAAAACTAAACGACAAAGGAGACTCTGGTATTCTGCTGCTTTATACACAAATTGATTACATTCGATTTTTTTTTCGAATGACATTATTATCGTGAATCGTTCCTGTTGTATTTCCTTCCGGTATTTCCTTATTAGGTACGATCGTTTAGACAGACCGGATGTCCTCCGGCTTCATTTCCAGTTATCAATCATGTATTATTTAAATATAGTTCAGACATATTCTTCACTCAAGAAGTCTCACTCAGCTGCCCGGCTACTTACTTAGGATTCGCCTTCTCGGAGAACATAACGAAACTACATACGTACGTACCTACCTACCTACCTATCTATCTATCTATCTATAAATATATGATAAGTATAATAAAAATAAGGGCCCACACTCTATAATATCAGCTATGAATACCGACACAGCGTGCAGATGGTGTTTGGAAAATTAAAGACAAGAACACATTCCTACCACTACACACACAGATATATAAATATCTACATATTCAGACCCCCAAAATACACCATTGATAATGGCTAATAGAATCGTTGCAAGTGTTCGTATATATAGACAATTTAGATAGCTTCTAGACACATTAAGCATTGAAAAGAAAACACAATGCAACAAGAATTATGCTGCAAGTCGATTTAATGAAATATATAATAGAGGTATTGCTGCCCAAATTCAAAATTACACACACACACGTACACACACAAATACAGTATCGGCCATAATATAAGGAACGGAAACAACAAAGATATAAATATGTTTATTACTTAAAAAGTAATGCATGATTAGCAATGAAATTTTTACCGAATAAAGATTAGCGTGTAATGCATAAATATTATACAATGTTACAAAAATTTACATAACTGTGTCAGTGGCACATGGGAAAACACCGTTGCCTTCTCCTTTACGCCGTTCAGCTGAAAACATTGCTGAAGTGCACGAGGATGGGGCTGCAAATCGAGAAATCTCTATCATCCACAACAATCAATATTTTTCTGAACCTACATATTATTTTTTTTTAAATCATCCATAGAACATTTGCGTTCAGATTCTTACAAGTTGCAAAGTACGAAACTCCAAACACGGATTTTTTTTTTCCTTAAAATTGTTTTAAAAAAACCATACATCCTTATTTTATATCTATCTATCTCTCTATCTTTTTTTTTTCTTTCTTTTTTTTTTTTTTAAGCGTTTCACCCCAAGCAAGGCGGGAAGCCACTAGGATGCAAGGGGTTACAGAATATTTGGAACAAGATCAGATACAAGAAAGTATGAGGAGAAGGATAGTGGATACATCAAGACAACTGAAGATGTCGATTGACATTACATTTGAAAAGATGGAGATTATAGCTCTCAGAGAAGGGAGTTCCACAGGCGAGAGGTGCGAGACATGAAGCTATTGGAGTAGAAGAGGCGACTACATTTAACAGTTTCAACAGTGAAAGGGTGAGAACGAGATGCCAGCCTCGTAGGACGCTTGAATTCGCGAAGTCTTGGAACCAGCGAATGCAGCTCCTCAGAGCAATTACCATGAAAGTATTTG
>CAHIKZ030000029.1:2035000-2112500 GCA_903632075.3 Acanthosepion pharaonis | reverse complement strand
GAAATAGTCCATGGCATCTGGAGATGTCGATTAACATTACACTTTAATGGTTGGAGATTATAGCTATCAGGAAAACAAGTAATAAGAACTGAATTCCACAGGCGGGAGGTGCGAGACATGAAGCCATTGGAGTCGAAGAGTCCGACACATTTAACCGTTTCGACGCTGAAAGGGTGGGACCTTGATGCCAGCCTAAGTAAGACGCTTAACTCCATACAGTCTGGGAACACCGTGAAAGTATTTGTAGAAAAGACAGAGGGAAGCGACGGCACGTTTGTGAGAGAGCGACTGTAGATCACAGATGCCAGATCAGGACAAACCACATTGCATATCCATCTCTAGATTTTGTCAAGGACCTTAAAGCGAACAGTGAGGGCACTTGACCATATATGGCAGCAGTATTCCATGCTAGGGCGAATGGTTGATTTAGAGATTTGAGGGTGGACTCGGGTGAGAAAAACTTTTTGGCGCGACACAGGTAACCAACTTACCTTGCAGTGGATGAAGCAATTGATTCAATGTAATTGTTTCATCCCAACAGTATCAGTAATGTTTTGGAGGCATCAAGGATTACCAGCTAATTTCTGCCCCATTCTACAACCGATTGGAGATCATTTTCGAGACTAACAGCCAGATTAGTTTTGTCAGCGATACCAGACTTGCTATTGAGGCAAGAGTAAATAATAGTGTCGTCCGCATAGATGCCTACTTGGGAACTGATGACATCGGGAAGTCAGACTATTATTATCATCTTTGTTGTTGTTATTACAACGTTTCAGCCGATGTACCCTCAGGCTTTTCTATAACGATCTGCTTACAGCCGTATCACGTTGTAACACCGGTTTCTGTACGATCAACGAAGCTAAGCAACGTCGAGATTGATCAGTACATAGACGGATGGCCGTTTGGGAATAACAGGTGCTTTAATCTTGGTTGGCGGGTGGGGTAGTATCGGAATTGTTAACTCTTATTTCAGGATACACTGCATCTGATATATATATATATATATATATATATATATAAACATATACAGATATAGATAGATATGATAAGTCCAAGTTAGATCAATAATTATTAAAGCATATTTGGGCAGCAAAATTTCTTTTAAATCTCTTTCGTTAAATATGAGAGAAAAAGAAAATTTAATTAAATTTTATTTAATCTTGTCAGCGTTCATACTTTTCCCGTTTGTTGAGAGTGAGGCGCTACAATAATTGTCTATATTGATTTTGTACCAGGCGCATTCGACTAACTCTTTAGTTTCTTAGATGAGTTTGTTTTGGTGTGTGTGTGTGTGTATGTTTGTGTGTGTATGTTTGTGTGTGTGTGTGTGTGTGCGTGTGTGTGTGTGTGTGTGTGTGTGCATGTATAAATACGGATATATACTCATGTCATTTACTATTGTATTATATATATATATATATATATATATATATATATATATATATATATATATATATATATATATATAAATAAACTTTCAAAAAATTGACTTTAGCGTTGCGGGCTGCAAACTCCAAAAGTTTGTATCTGTTATGAAGAACACATTAAATAAAAATGTATATACTTCAATTCGCATTATATATTTTCGTCTCGGATGCTACTTGAATTTTACAAAAAAAAATGATTGGGGTTGTGTCGGAATTGTTAA
Organism: Acanthosepion pharaonis; assembly: GCA_903632075.3. Taxonomy (NCBI): domain Eukaryota; kingdom Metazoa; phylum Mollusca; class Cephalopoda; order Sepiida; family Sepiidae; genus Acanthosepion; species Acanthosepion pharaonis. The sequence goes on along the minus strand of CAHIKZ030000029.1, from coordinate 2,110,849 downwards.
TCGGTGATCCATGTTACAATTCCATTTGGAATCCTTGTATTCACTTAAAGGTAAATGCTTCTGAAAATCCATCACTACTTGCTAAGCTGTGAATTAAGGATTAAGATTTGTATCGCTAAACTATTATTAGCTAAAAGAAATATTAGAATATAAAATCATTTTCTGTGTTTAAATAGTCTGAAAAGGGTTGATAATGTAGAGAAAACGAATCAGCTAAAACAAACTGTATAGATCGAGAGAGAATAATGAACTAAACCCTTTATTGAATCAACGAGGGTAGACTGTTCTCATTCCATTGTCAATATCTAGAGATTCATAAAACATTTCAGTTTAATATTCCAGGAACAAAACTCATAATAATAATAATAATAATAATAATAATAATAATAATAATAATAATAATAATAGTGGCGATGTAGTGCAGGGTTAAAAGCTAAAACGGAAGTTTTAATCCTTGCTTAACAGGGTCAGTGCTTGTTAACTAGAAATTATCAAGGACACATACTAAAATATTGTGTGTGCCCAAAATACAGATTCTGTGAAAATTACCCAGAAACAATTGATCATCTTGTATCAGGTTGCACGATATTGGCACCCACTGAATATAAACCTCGGCACGAGAGAGTGGGTCAATATCTGCACTGGAAAATCTGCAAATTCTACGGAAAGGAAACTGAAAGAAATTGAGAGGAATATCACCCAGATTCGGTTACTGAGATAGGATCTGTTAAAATTTTATTCGACTGCACAATACACACAGACAGAAAAATCCAACTAACCACCCAGGCATTGTTATTAGAGACCGCAAAAAAAAAATGTGCCTCCTTATTTTTATGGCAGTCCCTGGGGACTGCAATGTATCTTTGAATATCTTCCAAAAGCTATCAAAATGCAAAGACCTTGAAAAAAGATGTGGCACATGGGAACATCAACAATCCCTGTTGTAGTTGGATCCATCGGATTGATTGAAAAGGATTCCAGTAGACTAATTGAAGGGATTCACGGAAGAAATACGAAAAAATGTTCTCATGTGTAAAGCCCACACCTTAGGAAGGGCTTTATCTTTGTAATTTTTTTTTTTTTTTTTTTTTTGTCAGTGGAAACTGTCATGTTATTTCTACCCATAGGACTCGGGGCGGGTCCCGGAAAGAAATGTGAACAGACCAGGAATCAAATGAAACAACAACAACAACAACAGCATTAATAATAATAATAATAATAATAATAATAATAATAATAATAATGACAGGAACTGTTTAAGATACACGAATTTACGAGTAATTATTTTCATGTTGCGCTTTATATTTTTCAACCCATCAGCGTTCCCAGAGAAAAATTAAAAAATATGTCATAGTCATTCTCATAAATGCTGAAATGTACGTAACTGATCATAAGGTTCCGAGACAAGATTTAAACCCTCATTGCAAACAACACCCTCAATCTAAGATATAAACCTCTATAATATCTCTCTATGCTGTACGCTCTTGGTGTTTCTCTACGTCTTTCCCTCTTTCTGTCTTCTTTTTCTCTCTATGTCGCCTCTGAGTGGGGACTTCAATGATCAGTTTTAATGCATATTTGGGCAGCAACCAATCTTTTAAACAACTTTCAATACATACAGAAGAATATATATATATATATATATATATATATATATATATATATATATATATATATATATATATATATTTATATATATAAAAATATTATTATATATATATATATATATATATATATATAATGTATATATATATATATATATATATATATATATATATATATATATATATGAAGAAATATAGTTTTAAGGTTTGCTGTATTTATGGGATAAAGTGCTCAATATCAGAGAGGGAGCGTGTGTAAATATAAAAGTGAAGATTAAAGTCAACACTTAGAGGCGACAGTCTGTTTCTTGCTAGACACAATCGTCAGGCACGAATCGTGGCCTGACGATTGAGCCTAGTATGAAACAGACTATCGCTTCTAAATGTTGACTTCAATGTTCACTTATATATATATATATATATATATATATATATATATATATATATATATATATATATATATAAGGTTGTTTCGACAAAATAGTCAGTTGACTAGGTATTTAGTGATGATAAATCTTTAACGTAAGATAGATAGATAGATAGATAGATAAAGAAAAGGCTGGGATAGATAAATAGATATATAGATAGATAGATAGATAGATAGATAGATAGAGAGAGAGAGAGAGGGAGAGAGAGAGTGATTGATTGATTGATTGATTGAATGAATGAATGAGTGAATGATTGCTAGATAGATATGAACAGGCTGACATAGACAGATAAATGAATAGACACATAGATCGATAATGAAAAGCCTGGCAGAGATAGATAGATAGATAGATAGATAGATAGATAGATAGATAGATAGATTCGAAGAGGCAGTGGTAGATAGATAGATAGATAGATAGATAGATAGATAGATAGATAGATAGATATGAACACACTGAGATAGATAGATATGAGCAGACTGGGATCGAATAGCTGGCCCTATTTTCATTTACTGTCCCTAAACTAGATCCTTGCATGACACGGATGAAACATTGTTGCTAACGCCAAAAGAAATCATACACCACTTATATCCCTTCTCAATACATACACATATATAGAAATAGATAGATAGATAGATAGATAATGAAAAGAATGCGATAGATAGATAGATAGATAGATAGATAGATAATGAAAAGAATGAGATAGATAGATAGATAGATAGATAGATAGATAGATAGATAGATAGATAGATAGGGAAAAGACTGAGATAGATAGATAGATAGATAGATAGATAGATAGATAGATAGATAGATAGATAGATAGATAATGAAAAGAATGAGATAGATAGATAGATAGATAGATAGATAATGAAAAGAATGAGAAAGATAGATAGATAGATAGATAGATAGATAGATAGATAGGGAAAAGACTGAGATAGATAGATAGATAGATAGATAGATAGATAGATAGATAGATAGATAGATAGATAGGTAGGTAGATAATGAAAAGAATGAGATAGATAGATAGATAGATAGATAGATAGATAGATAGATAGATAGATAGATAGATTTAGTGTAGTGTGGCAGCAGGTCATTGTTTGAACTTATTAAATATAAGAGATAATGAAGGTCTATTATGTCTGATCATGAGCCTTTCTAAAGTCCGAATGTTTGCTGTTATTTCGGGTGAAAATAAAAACAAAAATTGTCCAACATAGGATTTTTTTTATTAAGTTGGATCAATGCTTTCGACTCACATTGCCATAGAAAATGGCCATGGGACGATAACGGTCGCGGAATAGCAAACGCAGATAGGAAGTTCAAGATTCGGTTGTATGATGTCATATCCCGCGATAGACCGAAGTATTACAACAGAACCAATGTCCAGATGCAAGGTAATGTGTTGTAAGTAGCTTGAAATGTAATTTTGTTGAGTGTCGGTTGCTTCATTTTAATGTAGTTGGCCTCCAAGATAGATATCAACAACCTGACAGAGACAGATAGAGAGATAGAGAGTGTTGTGGATTCCGAGATGAAAATCAGTCTTCAATGAATGACAAACGCAAGAATTAAATATAAGAAATTAAATGTATTTACACAATAATACAATGGGTAATACTGTTAGTAAGTCCAGGAACGCGATAGTAGCAATAACATGTTGCTTCCATTTGACATCCCTCATAAAGATCATGCCTGCAAGTCCAAACACGTGATAGAACATCAGGCAGTACTTGGATAAAGTCTGTTGGTAGGTTTCCTGCTAACGAAATAATCTACGTACAAGTGAGTATTGACTGATAGATGCAGGCATGTTTCTGTTGAACAATACAATCACAGCATGCACAATTCATGGTCATTATAATACAAGGTTAAAAATAGGTCAGTGCTTATGTGACAGGGTAACATTTCAGTCCTTGTTAGGTTATTTAAATATTAAATATGTTTCACAGAAGAAAAGTTACAGGGAATAGTCAAAAAATAAGATTATATGAGTGACTGAAACTATTATCAAACAAGTGGACATAACGAGAAAATAAAGTAAGACATTTCTAAGTTATTTATTCGGGGATTGACAAGGCGTGGTATGGGAGATACAGGGTGTCATAGCAGAATTGCTCAACTCGTGTATCAGGAAAATTATTTAATTTTTAGATTAAGTTTTGACCCGTTGAATCTTAGAAATGATTAAAGATATCTTACTGGAATTCTCCGAGGTTTTTATAACGCCACTGGACTCTACTTCGAGCAAAAATAATGTATAATTACTCTCAAAGGTTAACAGGAGTATTGTGATTAAATCGATCATAAGCGAAACTGACATGATCATCATTAATGAATCATAGCTAAGTATTGGAAGCTCACGAAGGGTTGCAATAAAGTTTTATATATATATATATATATATATATATATATATATATATATATATATGTGTGTGTGTGTGTGTGTGTGTGTGTGTGTGTGTGTGTGTGATGATGGATTCCGAGATGAAATTCGGTCTCCAATGAAAGACAACCGCAAGAATTAAATATAAGAAATAAAATGTATTTACACAATCATACAAAGAGTAATACTGTTAGTAAGTCCGGGAACGAGGTTAGTAGCAAATACAGATAGATATATACAGTCTCGAAGTAGGACTTCCTTAGAGTCTAGGTGCTTGTAACTGATGTCTACAAGCGGTTACCTCATACTATTACTCTACCTCCAACTCCATCACAATCTCTGTCTTCTCTATCTCAATCTCTCTCTGTATTCTCACTGACTGTCTCTGGGTATTTAACGGCAGCAGTCCAAGTAACACTTTGGTCGAGTCCATTTATATGAAAAAGGGGTGAACCCCATAACACATAGATAGATAGATGACTAATTCCATTTAATCCTACAAATCAGCGTTTCTAGTTGCAGAGAGATGGCTGGTAGGACTTAATATTAACAGATTTCAACACTTAAATGAAATTCTGAATTAATAAAAGTTTATGAAGCAATACTTTTTTAATTTATTGACCGATTGTTTTTTTTTTTTTTTGTTTTTTTGTTTTTTAAGGATTCTCAACCATTTGATGTTCATTTAAAGCCAGAAAATATTTTTAGATTGTTAGAATTTTTTGAAGATAATAATTTACTGAAACGAATTATATTAATTACTCCATAGCGAGGGGACACATGTAAATTCATACATGTCATAAGTGAGGATAACGAACACGACTGCAAATGAAACTCGGTCCTTCGATTTCCAGTTCCGGGTCATTATCCAATAAACAAACCGCACATCCAAGTTTACAGATCCTGATATTCCCAAGCGGTCACTCATGTACGCAATCACCAGGATGGACGTTGCTTAACTTCGGTGATCGTACAAGAACCGGTGCTTCAGTGTGATGTGGTCATAAGTCTGTTAAATTAAAGACAGAAAATATTCAAGAAAATTCCATGAATAATTTTTGGACAAAATCTATATATGATAATCAGAAACATACAGGTGGTGCAAATGTAGGTATACAGTTGGTAATTCAATATAATACGTTTTGCAAGTACGCTTTTTGGTTACTGTTTACTTACTTTTATATATGGGTATGTCTGTGCATGTCGTGTGTTTGTGTGTGCTTGTGGGTGCGTGCGCGAGCGTGTGTATGTTAATCAGGGTGGCATATTTTAAATAATGAAAGGGACCCTTATATCCGATGGAGCAGATAAATGTTTGGTATATACATATTAACAAAGCAAGGAATATGAATGGTTTCTTCTTTATTTTCAACTATCCATAAAGAAGAAACATCTTTCTTTCTTTCTTTCTCTCTTTCTTTCTTTCTTTCTTTCTTTCTTTCTTTATTTATTTATTTATTTATTTATTTCTCTCTTTTGTATGCAGCAGAAGACGACAACGGTGAAAGTAAACTTCTTTCTTTCCTTGATGATAAAAATTAGATTTTAAAAATTCAACATATCACTCTTCATATCAGAATAAATATTAAAAAAAATGCCTATATGTTAATTTCTTTCTTTCTATATTAAATCATATATATATATATATATATATATTTATATACACATAATAAATATAAAAGTATAATAATATATTATTATATATAATAAAAATAGTAAACAGTATATATATATATATATATATATATATATATATATATATATAATAAAAGAATGTTAACAACAAATACTTTTTCACACCTAAACCCCATCAGAATTAACGTTACGTTTAAGCAAGCGAATGACCCAATTGGAGTAAAGTGCCATGCAGATTTAAATTTCTCCCACTTGTGACGAATGCAGCTATTGATTTTTTTTTGTATGCTAGCATGCTAGTTAACATTCGTGTCAATCAGCTGTTGGCTCTCACGCTGGCCAATAGAATCTTCCTGCCTATTCGTGGCAGCCAGCTATAGGTTCTCACTCTGGCCAGTAGAAAATGGTCGCAAACTACATGAAAACTGCCGTAGAAGCATGAAAAAATCGATTTTTTTCCACAATCGATGGGAGTTGGGAAATGCAAAGTCAGTCTTGGCCTTTCTCCTAACTTGGAGCATGTGTATGTAAATTTTAGTGCAAATGAGTCGAAAATTGATGCCGTGCTTTCGTCACACACACACACACACACACACATACACACACATTCTGCCTTTTATATATACATATAGAGCGTCTTGGTCTCCCCTCTTTGAGGCTTCTCTATGTTGAATTTTAATCCCCTCCTTCATCTTTAGACCTTCCTGTTCTTATCTCGTCTGTTAACATTCTCTATAGCTTTCATTTAATCTAACATTTGTCCCCCACTCTCATACATACACTCTCACTAAATTTTATTTTTTATTCCAGGATTTTTTTTTCTGTTTTCTTTTTGAATTTGTAGGTCTGATGATTTGGATCGTATTTACGATTCCAATGGAATAAATTATGACCATGGAATATTAGTGTTTAAGCCTTTTTATTATATCCTTACTCTGTCCTTGACATTGGGTTCTACCTGGATTCTATCGTCTTGGAATTATTTTTTATACAGATATATATGTATGTATGTATGTATGTATATATATATATATATTTAAATGATTACATATGTATCTCTCTCTCTCTCTCTCTCTCTCTCTCTCTATATATATATATATATATATATATATATATATATATATATGTTCTTTTCATGCATTTTTATCATTTTTCTATTTTTTGACACTTTTAAAAAGTATTTCTGCTTTTATTTTCAGTACCCAAAAAGGGTAAAGTAAAAAACAATCGCTGAAAAGAGAAAAGATAAGTAAACACAGACGGTAGTTAGCAAGAATTTCAGGATTGCCCTCTATTAAGAGAATTAAAACTTATTTAATTTTACTTTGCCGATAGTTTTAGTAAATAAATCGGTGATCTTTTTTGTTATTGTACACGGTATAAAGGGGAGATATCTTTAATCATTTCTAAGTTACAACGATTCAGAACATAATCTAACAATTGGACAATTTAGCTGTTACACGTTTTCGACAATTTTGTTGCCACTCCCGGTATATAAGACCATTGCAAAAGTTCATTCCCGATTAAAAACATAAAACTAATTTTCTTATCATATTTAAAAGACATTTATTTGCCAAGTACATTATCTTTAATCTTGTTCAATAATGTTTTGATGCCATTTTCGTAAAAATTCCGTGTATTATGTTTGAAGAAATTTTTCAGGTAGTTTTCGGCTGACTATACAGAGTCGAATTTTTTGTCATTTAAATTGTTCTGTAGAGAGGGGACCAAAAGAAATTCCGAAATATATTAATATTAAACAATACACGGACATAGCAATAATGATTGTTTGATATATTGTAATTTAATTGTCATCTTTGATGATGGCTTATGTAAGTCGAAAGCTTATATAGGATTAAAAAGCTTGTATCAATATGGTGATTTTAATTCGTCTTTCAATGATAATGTTATTAAGCTTATCAGACGATATCAAAGAAATTTGCATAAAATAAATGGAAAAAACTTGTATATATTATTTAATGAAACATGCATCAACGACAAAATGCTACTGCTGCGGGCCCGGTAGCATGCAGTGCTGGTTTATTAAAAGGTGGCCTTGTGCCAGACACTACTTGTGACTACCGAATCCATAAACAAAGTAAAAATATTGAATGAGTGATCTTAGTGAGGAAAAGGGGTCATTCAACAAGTGCATAAAAATAATACAATGTAGATAGACAGAAGGAAACGACAAAACGAGTCTGGTTGAAAACATATATGAAATTTTTATTATTTTTAAACCCGTAAACTGTCTCGACAGTGGAGACATTCAGTAAAGTTACTGGATCTTTGCAATTAATGAAAAGGTTGTGACAAGTAGTCACTGAAGGAATGACAGTGATCCGCGCCAAAACAGAAAACCAAGATGGCTAAGGCGGGAAAAGTTTCTTCAGGAAGAAAGTTCCAGAACAGTCAATTTATACGGAATATTATACAAACACAACAAAGAAAATACTCACTGCGAGATTTGATAGTGTGAGTCTAATGTTATATTTTTAAGGTACTGGTTCATAAGGATTAGATGTTTCAAAGGTGTATGAAGAGATTATCAATTTTCATTGAGGAGAATTCAGAGTTGTTCGCATCAAGACGAGGAAATTAGTCTTGGATAGGTGTGAGGGCGACCGTGTTGTAGAACTCTGGTAGTAAAAGAGGAAAAGTTCGGAAGTTGTTCGCATCAAGACGAGGAGTTGGCCTTGGAAAAATGTATTGACGGCGGTGTCGTAGAACTCTAGATTTTCTAGCTGAAAACGGATGAAAGTTCAACATGCTGTTTGCATCAAGACGAGGAGTTGGTCTTGGAAAAATATATTGACGACGGTGTCGTAGAACTCTAGATTTTCTAGCTGAAAACGGAGGAAAGTTCAACATGCTGTTTGCATCAAGACGAGGATGAGTCTTGGAAAAGTGTGATATCGACATGTTGAAGTTTTGGTTAGTTAAGAATAAGATATTCCGGCCCGCGTATGGGTTAGGGGAACGGAATAAATGAGTTGACCTGCTAGCTTGAAAATCAGGCCGCAACTGACTTGAAAAAGCTGTTCGTCGGTGACGTCAGGAAATGCGCGGGAAAAAATTAAATTCTGATTCTAGACGGTATCAGGAGTAGCTAGCCAGCAACCTTCCTCACGACAGCCAAAAAGGGCTGTTTACTGCTAAGTCTAGCTGAACGTAACAGGAAGGGGTGCAATCCGCGCGTGCACACACGCAAAAGGGTGGAATTCACGATTCCACACTGCCTAAATACATACACACAATATATATATATATATATATATATATATATATATATGGACCACAATGATTAAGTCGCTAAAATGTCTCTAATCTTGAATGATACATTTAAGTTTGTGGAGCTTGTCCCCGGTGAAAAATATGAAGCCACAACTTCAACTGAAATAAAATTTCAAAAACAACTGTTGAGTTGGATAAAAAGTGGGGTTCTTTCCCCAGAAATTTCAGGGGAAATTAAACCTTCCGGGTGAATGTGATCCCGCATTTATGGCCTTCCAAAATCCATAAGGATGGGGTACCTTTAAGACCAAATGGCTCGCTATAGTGTTGCAACCTGTTTTACAATGCTTTAGTTCTTCCTGTATAAAGGATTCTTTTTCCTTTACGGATCGTATCCAAAATTGTTCTTCTGTTAAATTTATCTGTTCACTTAATAAGTGCTCATTTGATGAATGCTCATTTGATGAGTCCTTTTTATTTACTTGTGTTCCTCTCTTGGAGACAATAATTTTTATTATTTTCTTTATCACAGCTCTTTGTCTTCTCCAGATATTCCTGAAAAAGTGTTTTTCGAACTTGTGAAATTTGCCACCTCATCTGTTGAATTTAAGTTTGATAACATTATGTATCGACAGATTGATGGTGTTACTTTGGATTCACCTTTGGGCCCTGTACTGACAAATATATTTCTCGGTTTTCATGTGCTGTTCTTTGTAGTTCACTTAGTCATCAAGTATATTGTCGATATGTGGACGATACCTTTTTGTTTAATTAATGAGCATGCTTAAGCGAATCACAGAAGCGAAAGATAAACCTGATCAAAACTTTGATGCATCGAGAGTTGCTGATCTGTTCTGATGTTTTCCTGAATAATGAAATCGATTTTGTGACGAGGACTCTATGTAGCATTATGTATCCGCCTAATACTCTTTATTCTGTCATCCGTGAAAAGATTGCTAATTTCAAAAAGAAATTAAGCATGCTAAAGTAGAAAGGTGCCCTGTATATTTCCGATTTCCTTACATTGGATCTGGATGTGAAAACCTCTCCAGGCAAATTTGGTCTAGTGTCCGTGATCGTTATTTTTCAGCTGAGGTTCAATACCAGGTCGAAACTCTCATTTTTTCGTAAGGATGTCTCCCCACCTTCATCAAGTGAATTATGTCATATGCATAACAATTATGCGCGCGGAGTCATCTACATAGGGAGGACGACCAAACGACTAGATGTGAGAATAAAATAACACGTGACAAGTAACATCAGTAACCGCACATTGGTTTCAAATGAACTGAACCCAAATACTAAATTTGTGAGCACCTTATAAAGAACAGGTGTGCATCGGAATTTATTATCTGCTAGTTTACTGTTTAGTCCCGACCACTCTCTTTCTTTCGTTTAAATGTATAGAATCATTGTATATCAAGTCTCACAAACCATCTCTATAAACAACGTGATAGTTTGGTGGGGTTTGCTATCATTAGTCTCCAGTACAAACCTCCTGTTTTTCTCCCTTCCCTATCCTCTTATCAATCATTCGCTAATTTACATTTATTGTAGTTTACCCTTTTTCAGCTCATTGTATTTATTCGGGGGTGTAGAATCTCTGACTTCTGCCAAATTGGTCGGGTTTCGATCCCGGCTTGAAGCAACTGGATGTCTAGCCACACCGATGAGCTGAGATATAGTAAAACAGTCTGTCTGTGGATGATTATATATGCTCTTGAAATAATTCGATTGAGCTCTCGAAGAGGAAGAGGGTATTTTATAAAGAGTGACTGCTGCTGCTAATGCATTGCTCTTCTACTCGAATTGAGCTCTCCTACCTACTGACGTCTTTTGCATAGTAAAAACGTTAAAATTTCCCTTCTGCTCTGCCATGCAACGATAGCTTGTGGGTAGAATCTCTGAATGATGAAAAATCGGTCGTGTTTCGAACAATAGTGGGAAAAAATTGAGAAAATATGTAACAAAGTGGAAAGATTTTACCTGTGACGCGTTTCGATCTTTAGGATTATATCAGACTAAATTTGTTATGGCGCTGCGTCTAAATATGCCCATGAACAAGGTTTGCTTGGAAATTTTAAATATATGTGTTTTGTTTTTAATTTAACTGATTTCATTAAAATTCTTTTTTTTTCTCTTTCCATCACATTTTTTAGTAGATATCAAACATTGTGATAAAAAAAAGTGCTGCCAGGAAGGTAGAAATGTTGTAAGAGCCACCGCGTGAATATACTGTAGATTACCTTGACATCAAGGCCTTCTATAGACATTTTACTCTTTGTGAAATGTTTTCTCGTTTGATCAGAATACTATTTTTTTATGTCAAAATTTGGGTCGGTTTCTTTCCGGTGGGCGATAAGTGAACTTCCTTTTTTCACTTTGTCATACGTTTTCTCCCTCAGAATTGACATGGGATGAACATGAGAGAAGAGAGAAAAAATGAAAAAGACCTCTTGAAAAAAATAAGAACGGAATCAATGATCAAAAATTGTAATTTGAGAAATTTTCGCAACGAATGACAAATATATGTACTGCAGTCATCATAGAACTTTGTATCTTTTTGTCATATTGAAATTACTAATACAAAATCATGTCTCAAATTTTTTGTAACTATGTATACAAATTTTCTTTTATTTAAAGTTCAATAGAACTACGTTTAGAACCAATTTGAAAAAGTACCAGGTTTTGCACAAAATTCTGAACTGTAGTGTATATACATACATACACACACACACACACACATATATATATATATATATATATTATTGTCTGTAAATAATATATTTATTGATTTGTATACGTATTCATAAATTGCACACAATTTTATACACATACGATATATATATATATATATAAAAACTATTCTCTCTCTTTTCGAGAGAAAAAAATTACCTTTGTGACGAAACGTCCATACGTCATTTCCTTAAGCGAATAATTACATTACTTTCATCCTTACATCAATCGTGCCTTTTAAACGTGTTATTTTATTACATAAGGCATTCTCTGACGCTTCGTGTTTCTCATTGTTCACGCAACAAAAGACATTTCGCTGTTTCTGTTTTGCTAGCTATGAAATTTCCTATTCATTATTATTATTATTATTATTATTATTATTATTATTATTGTCCTTTTTTGTCGTTACATTCTTTCATTATAATTTTAATTTTCACTACAGAAAAAATACATTACGGAAAATAATATTTAAAAAAATCGGAAAAAATATCAGAATTCATGAAATTGGATTCTAAATATGTCTATGGAAGGAAACTATTGGTATTCATTTCAAATGAGATTTTCAGGTGAATTCCCAGCGGGAAAATTTCTTTGTTTGAATTTAGACCCCCCCCAAAAAAAAAAAACACGTTTCCACTGTCTACATCCACACATACTAACATCTTCTTCTTCTTCTTCTTCTTCTTCTTCTTCTTCTTCTTCTTCTTCTTCTTCTACGTTCCGTGTCCCTTCAGGACGTTGGTAATCATGGCTCCCTACAGTTTCCTCTCCTTTATAGCCCTTGACTGCTATCTCTATTCCAAACCCCGTTCAGCGATCCATTTACAATCTCGTTAGGTAGGTTATTTTCTGTTTACCCGCCGGCCATCTTAAATCTGTCTTGTGAGTGTAAAATATTACAAGCCCTCTTTCCTCATTACGTCCCTAGGAATTTCAACTCTCTCTTGCTTTTACGTGATTTTTTTTTTTCATTTCACTCGCCAGTCATTTACAATCGCCTGATGAGAAGCATTTGACATGCATCGAAACACGACTGCAATTGTGTCGGAATTTTCACACGTTTTCGATGTAATATCCTAAAATAAATAATCTCTCTCTCTCTCTCTCTCTCCCTCTCTCTCTCTCTCTCCCTAACTATCTATCTATCTATTAATATATATATATATATATATATATATATATATATTGTTGTGTATTTAGGCAGCATCATTTCATTCATACACGTTTCATTAAATAATATAATCGTTCAGCCATAATGTTATTAAACTTATGAGACGTTATAAAAATTACATAAAATAAATAGACAACACTTGTCTATATTATTTAATGAAACGTATTAATATATCTATATATATATATATATATATATATATATATATATATATATATACACACATACTTATATATATATATATATATATATATATATATATATATATATATATATATATATGTATATATATATCGCAGCAATGCGACAATTTTGTAATCGCTCTATTTTTATGTAGTCAATTTTGTGCACTTTTGGGAGAAACGGATATCAGAAGCTTTCTGAAGTCTACCCAAAGCTCGCTTGCTGATTGGTCTATGCCAACCAATCAGATCGTCCGCACGTGAAGAATAATTCTTTCCGCGCAGCAATCTGGAGCCTATAGTCACTTATTTAAGCAATAATTTTTCTTAGCTAATTATTGAGAATTCAGCTGCCAAATGAATCCCCAACAGTTGAAACCATGCGCCAAACTTCTCACTCACACACACCACTCTCATGCTGAACCTACCTGGTATATACTTACATAATCAAAGTTTCGTCCCGGGAGGTAGACAGATCCCGAACACGCTCATGCGGTTTCTAAGGGAATATTTTTGGCCGAGCCTACGGGCTCGGAGAAACCCACGTTAAACTTGGCCTTGTGCCACATACATTCCTCGTGGGGGGACTGTTAAATATCGGCCTGACGATTGCGTCTAGCATGAAGCAGACTGCCGCCTCTAAGTGTTGACTTCAATGTACACTTATATATATATATATATATATATTGCTGATGGTAATATCATATGAGTTGATAGAAAACTGTTATAAAGTTATTTCTTGTAGATGTTACCCACCATATCTACATTTTCCTCAGAAAAAAAATGAGCGCCGCTTTTGCTGCTGCTACTTATCACTCTCTTGGCCTTGCTGTCAGTAAGGCAGTAGATTTTTTTGTTGATGAGCAAAAAATATATATACTTACGATTATTATTTTCTTTAATTTCTCTACTATTCAGGTCATTTTTCGTGTTTTCCTAGTGGAACGTAATTATTTAGTTGTGTGCTCTTCATGGAAAATTTCGAAAAACATTACAAGGCATGCTTTCAGAAATCAACTTAAACATAACGTTTTTTTTTTTATGGCTGATGAACGCAGGACATTTTATCATTTTATTCCTTTAAATTGTTATTAGCCGAACGAGAAACAATTCTATAATTACTAGTTAAGTGACAAGAAGCTAGATCCTATTGTGATAAATATGTATATATTATATTAAGATAGCAGTGCCTTCATTTTGCCTTGAACAAGACTGACAAACCATTTTGTGTGCTTTATTATGTTTTTCTTGCGAACGTATAAATAACTAGTTTTGGGGCCATTAATGGATGTAGAAATTGTCGAAATATTTTTTGTTTCTGGTGTGTCCGCGTATACAGAGAAATATAATAAAATAAAGTAAACTCATAGAGCTTGTCATTCCTTTTCAAAGATATACACACACACACACACAAACACAGACACACACACATACACACAAACATTGAAGAGGTTATAGTACTTTCAATGAGGGGATTGTGTGTATATTAAAACGAAGAGAGAAACCGCAAACGTTTTTGGTTGTAATGTGGTTTTAAAAAAATGTATTATGCGTTATTTTCTATAATTTTGCTACACACGTTTCCGGTCCTGCGACCTTCATCAGGCAAAGAGTGGATATTTCCACATATTATTAAAAGGAATTAATTTTTCTTATGTTTTTCGATATTCTCGATATTAGACATTCTCTTTTTTGCGTTAGTGATCCAAATGACTTCCTTGAACTGGAAGTGGATATATATATATATATATATATATATATATATATATATATATATATACACACGTTTGTGAAAAGGCAAATTGAAATATCGAACGAAAAATGAAACAACCTTAACAGCAAAAACAGGACATTTACGATAAACTACAGGATATAACTACCCCGGACCAGCTGGAGGAAATTACACATAGACTCACGGAAATTACCAATAAATCTGAAGCTCAACACCGAATTAAAATTATAAAAAAACTGAATACATTATACAAAGGTAATATCACTCTTCCTAACAAAACTGATAAATACATTAACCTTTCCAACTATGAACTAACTAAGCACCAAAAAGAATTACTTAACCTTGGACCTAACTGCCATATATACCGTAAGTACAATCGTCTTTTTAAAAAAATAGAAATTGAGACCCTATACCAAAACATCGTTAAACTCCAGGATGAACAACTAATAGAAACTACACCAGAATTTAAAGACTTACTAAAGGCCGAGACATTCAAGGATCGGCATGATAGAAGCAGAAACTCCTCAAAAATTCTTTCTAAACAACTGAAAATTGCCGCACAAGAACTACGTAACCACCTTGACATTATTATAAAAAAAGCTGATAAGACCAACATTTTTGTCATCCTAAACAAATTGGATTACAACAAAAAACTAGACCACATACTCCATGATCACATAAAGTTTAAAAAACTTAACAAGAACCCGACCAACCAACTAAAATCAAAGCTTAATAAACTTATTAATGCTAATAATGCTGAACAGAACTCTTTAAAACTCCCTAAAATTGTGGTGATTATAGACCTGGCTACATATATGGCACTATAAAAACACATAAACCTAACTATCCTCTCCGTCCTATCATATCGCAAATTCCAACTCCTGTATATCATCTAACAAAATACATCAACCAACTTATTACTCCCTATCTTCCTAGTAAATATAGTGTTAAGTCAACATTAGAAGTAATCCAAATCCTAAAAAGTGAAAAACCTGACAATGAAATCATGGCTTCACTTGATGTTGAAAACATATTTACCAATGTCCCTGTTAGTGAAACTATTGACATAATCATAAGAAATATATACAGTAACTCATCTTTACCCCGACTTAAAATTAATCCTAATATATTAAGAAAACTACTATTAACTTGTACTACTGAAGTCCCTTTCTTCGATCATAATAACAATATATATATACAACGTGATGGTGTCTCCATGGGTTCAGTACTGGGCCCGACATTTAGCAATTTCTACATGTCGAACCTCGAAAATAAGTTATTTACAGATTTTAAAAAAACATCAATCTACCTAAGATACGTTGATGATATTCTTATGTTAGTTCAAAATACAGATGAAATAATTCAACTTCAAAAACGGTTCCAAAATAATTCTGTCCTTAAATTCACATATGAACTCAATACTAATAATAAAATCCCCTTCCTTGACATATTGATAAACACAAATAATAACAAATTTACTATTTCGCCATACAAAAAACCTACAAGCATAAATTCATGTACACTTAACAACAAGAGCGAATGCCCATATTACTACAAAATAGCAATTATAAAGAATCTAATACATCGTGCAGAAACTAATTCATCCACCAAACAGATTTTTTACAGTGAACTAAAGAATATAAAACAGACTCTTATTAATAATAGCTTTCCAAACTATATAGTTGATGAACAAATGAGATGCTTTCTTAGAAATCTCAATAATAAGCAAATTGTACATAATACTGCTTCTACTGATCTCAAATATATTAATCTCCTATATCGTAATCAAATGCATACTAATTATAAACAAGATGAAAATATACTAAAAAATTTAGTAAATTCTAATATATCAACTACAGATCCTAGCAAAAAAATTAAATTAATCATATACTACACTAAATCTAGCATATCCAACTTAATACTTCGCAATGATTCTTCTCCCCCGGTTAGCGATTTGCAAAAAACCAACATAGTTTATAAGTTCAAGTGACCTTTGGGAGAGTGTATCTCCAACGAATTAAATAATATTTATGTTAGTCACACCACAAACTCGCTTTCACGACGCTTGACACTACATTTTAATGAAAACTCTAACATTTTTAGGCATTTAAAACAACATGCCTGCCCGCACACACAATTCCGTAAAATACTTGTCGAAAACACAACTATACTTCGACATGAAAACAATAGACAAAAACTAAAAATACTTGAAGCATTATACATCAAACAGTTAAAACCCAACCTAAACAAAATCAATTATGGCATGTCTACAAATATTCTTAAATGTCTATAATTGGTAACAGAAGCCATTGGTTTATACCAACGGCTTTCCTTACTTCATTCTCCAATTCACTCTCGTGTAGTCATGTGTGACGTCATGAGATGCGGTGCGATTTTTGCTTCTAGCGTCTTATATGCGCGTGTTTATCGTTGCTTAGTGATCAACTATGTAAACAATGACAGACTATCATCACTGTCGTGTCCGTATATTGTTTAATATGTTTGTAATTTACATCTTTGATAATGGCTTAAGTAAGCCGAAAGCTTAGATTATATTAAAAAAATATGGATCAATATTGTGAATTTCTTTCTTCGTTTAATGATAATGTTATCAAACTTATCAGATGTTACGAACAAATTTTACATAAAATAGACAACACTTGTCTATATTATTTAATGAAACGTGTATAAATGAAAATATTCTGCCTAAATACACACAATATATATATATATATGTGTGTGTGTGTGTGTGTGTGTGTGTGTGTGTGTGTGTGTGTGTATTGTTGTGAGGGATAATATTTCCCTCCAATTTTGAAACTCGGCCGTTGAACGTTAAAACAATATAAAAATATTCCTATATCAAGAGGAGTAGCAGGAGGAGCAGTAAAACAGTCATTCTAGTCATCCATAGCTCAACATTATTCTCCCTAGTTTCAATTCTACATTATTTTTCTCTTTACCAAAAGTAATAAGCTTGTTGTTAAACCAAATATATATATATATATATATATATATATATATATATATATATATATATATATATCAAAAAAGGAAACCTCAAAATTTTTTCATTATAGTATAATGTGGATTTGTTTTTGTATATATATTTTATTCTTCTTATTTATGCTTTAGTATATACACAGACATGACAACTTGAATAGACGCCAAGATAAATTTTATTTCTGATTTTTTTTTAATAACCAAGATAAATTAACTTAGATTATTTGATTAAAATTGTAGATAACAATACTGGAACATCCCACGAACCAAAGAAGCATCAGACCTATCCGAATTTCAGCGAGGACGTATCGTGGGCCAACATGAAGGTGGTCTTAGTCAAAGAAGAATATCTGATAATCTTTCAATACCCCTTTTTCCTGTTAATAGAGTGATCGTACAATTCACCAGAGAGAGCAAGAAGTGCACAAAACCTCATCTAGTCCGCCGTGGACCCTCTGAAAAAAAACCATGCGTCTTGTCGAAAGAAATGTTGAACAGGATCCACGTTGCAATGCATCTGACATAGCAACACAAGTTGATGTCAGTTCCAGAACAGCTGTGAGATATCTTCACAAGATGGGCTAATATGGGAGAGCAGCGAGAAAGAAACCACTTCTCCGTCCAGCCAATATCAAACACAGAAAGGATTGGGCTCATGAGATGATGGAGAGACGTGTGATCTTTTGGACCACTGTCATTTTCTCTGATGAGTCAAGATTTGCATTATTTTCCAATAGTGGAAGAGTATGGGTATGGAGACTCTGTAGTCAAGAGTTTGATTTAAAAAAAAACTGCAGCCAACGGTGAAACATGGGGGCCTTTCAGCAATGGCATGGGGTGCAATTTGGAGTGATGGTCGCTCAGAGGTTGTGGAGTGTGAAGGAAGCATTAATTCAACCAAATATGTTTCTATATTAAAGAAAGGGCTCCTTCCAATATTCTCAAGTAGTAGAATGAGAAAAGTTGACTCCCTATTTATGGAAGATGGAGCTCCATGTCACACTGCCCAAGCAACGCAACATTAGTTGAGACAAAATTGGATCAATAAATTTCCATGGCCAAGTCAGTCCCCGGATATTAACCCTATTGAACACCTTTGGGGCATATTAGATCGAAAACTCCGCAAAAAGAACAGGAAGCCATCTTCTAAACCCGAAATTTTAGGATTATTGCATCAAACATGGCGAGAAATCCCTCAAGATGATATTCGTGAACTCATCGCTAGCATGCGTAGAAGGGTCCTTGCATTAAAAAAAAGCAAAAGGGATGTCAACCAAGTATTAGTTATTAAATTTATGACCATTTATAATTACTTCATTTGTATAAATTACTTCTTTAATAAAATAAACAGTTTCTGTGAGCGTCTATTCAAATCTGTCATGTCTGTGTATATTATATACTAGCAGTAGAGCCCGGCGTTGCCCGGGGATGTAACAGTAAGAGATAGATCAATATCGACCATCATAAAGACTGAAAAATAAAATTGACAAAG
Organism: Acanthosepion pharaonis; assembly: GCA_903632075.3. NCBI lineage: Eukaryota > Metazoa > Mollusca > Cephalopoda > Sepiida > Sepiidae > Acanthosepion > Acanthosepion pharaonis. The sequence goes on along the minus strand of CAHIKZ030000029.1, from coordinate 2,091,255 downwards.
ATTATTGTTTAAGGCTGACGGACATGCATGTCTTAATTAGTTTTTTTTTTTTTTTTTTGTTACGAATTGGTCAAACCCACGCTCAAACAAAAACATTATTTTCAATCGTTATGAGTCTACCGATTGAATAGAATTTTATTATAAACAATTGTCTTGTAAATGGAATTTTTAAAGCATTCTGAATGTGAAAATAAAGAAAAAAGTGTGCAAGACAATCAGAAACACAACCTGCCAAAAAAGTGAAGTTTTGTTGAAATCGGTTGAAAAATGTAGGAAATCCGATCCCATATATAAACGAACACACACACACACACAATCTGGGTTTTATAATAAGTATAACTCGATATGATTTTCCCCCCTTTCATTCTCGCGATGCCTCTTAATTTTGTTTTCAAATTGATTTCGTGCAAAAACAACTGTCTTTTTCCAATTTTTGGCGCTGTCAGAACCATCGCAAGGTAATTTTACGTAGTCCTGTGAAGTTTTGTTGAAATCTGTTGAAAAATATAGGAAATCCGATCCAATATATAAACGTACAGACACACACACACACACACACACACACACACACACACAACCTGGGTTTTATAATAAGTATGATTATTCTAAATATTATTGCTACTCAGAAAGGATTTCAAAGCTCACTAACAAATACAGGAAACGAACAATTAGACATTAAAAGAACATGAGGTATAATTATTCCTTTTAAAAATGTATTCATTTTATTTGCCTGAAGAAGGTCACGAGATTGGAAACCCGTGTAGCAGAAATATAAAAAATAAAATCCACATTATAACCAAAAACTTTTGCGATTTCTCACATTTTTAAAATATACAGTTTTCTCTCGTTGGAACAACTGTATCCTTTTCTTTCTCTCTCTCTCTCTGTCTATATATATATATATATATATATATATATATATATTGAGGCAAGTTTCGTTGAATAGATTAGGCAAGTTTTGTCTGCTAATTTTTAACAGGACCCGTCCATATTATCGGATGAGCTTTCTGGTGTCGGTTTTAAGAGAAGAGAGGAAATTACCGTGTAGTAAATAATAAAACATTGTTGAGAGTTATAATGGACAGGAAGTAGTGGAGAGCCATTGTCTCCAACGATGTGGACTCAAAACCGGCCGAGAAGAATTATCTATCAAACAAAAAGAAATTCATCGAAATTGGATGAAAACAGTCGAAACACATAAACAACATCCGATCACACACGTACACACACATTTTGTGCCGGTTAATCTTGTCAATCAATTTTTCCAAAATTGCTAATAATCCTTCTCAGACTGGGAAGAAAATCCATCAGAAATTGCTCATAGTTCATTTCGGAAAAAATATGGTGTAAGGTTTTGATTTTTTAAAGTCATCCTTAGTGTAGGTATAGACAAATAGAAAGTTTTATAGAAATAGTAAATGCTGTGTGACTCAGTCAAAGTGTTTTGTTATGTAGGCAAGGTGTGATGTGTGTGTATATGTTTATTATATATTGTGTATATTTAGGCAGCAATTTTTCAGTGATGCATATTTCATTATATAATATAGACAAATTTTGTCCATTTATTTTAAGTAAATTCCTTTCATTTTGTCTGATAATCTTAATAACATTATAAATGAAGAAAGAAAGGATATCACCATATTTATATGTTTAAATCCAATCTAACATAAGCCATTATAAAAGATGACAATTAGTATTTAATATATCAGCCAATACACGGAACAATAATGATAGTCGGTTTTTTGTTGCATGAAAAAATTCAAAGCAACGACTAACTAGTGTATCCGAGACGCGGAAGCGAAAATCGCGTCACAGCTCCTGACTTCACACATGACCACGCGAGAGTGAAGACGAGAAGTATTAAGCTTGGGAAGCCGTTGGTATAACCCAATGGCTTAAGTTATCAATTATAGGCATTTAAGAATATTATAGGAGATTTTATAGTTTATTTTGTTAAGGTTAGTTTTCAACTGTTTTATGTATATAGCTTCAAGAAATTTTAGTTTTTGTTTATTTTTTTCATGTTTAAGTATAGTTGTGTTTTCAACGAGAATTTTCCGGAATTGTGTACGCGGCCAGGCATGTTGTTTTAAATGCCTAAAAATGTTAGAGTTATCATTCAAATGTAGAATCAAGCGTCGTGAAAGCGAGTTTGTGGTGTGACCAACATAAATATTATATATTCCATTGGAGATACAAACTCCTAAAGGGCGCTTGAATTTGTAAACTTCTTTTGCAAATTGCTAACGGTGTTTATAATATATATATATATATATATATATATATATATATATATATATATATATATTTGGGAATAGGCCTTCTTAAATTGTTATTGTTTTCTATTTATTTATTGTTTTTTAATATGAGTATTGCCTCGAGGAATTTTTCAAGTCTTCTTTCCTCATTATCTTTCGTAGAAATGTCAACTGTTTCTTCCTGATACTAAGAATGGGGTTACTTTTTGTTTTCCTTTTTGTTTCCATTTTCTCTAAAACTTCGTCTTTCTACGCATGTTCGGATCATTGTAATCTCAGGATCATTCTGTAGAACCACTTTCTCTCTTCTAGAAATTAATGTTTAGTCCTTTCTTCTTGCTTTCCTTCACTAACTTCTCTGAAATCTCTTGTAGCTTCTTTTACGTGTCTGCTATCAAAACATCTTCGGTAAATTTTAACGCCTCAGTATTCTAATACTTCCAAAATCTACTTTCAAACGAGAATAATTAAGAAAGAAGTAAGATTGTATTGCTCCAAAGTTCTTGGCGCTACTAACTTGATGATATATACATTCAGACGTTTTCTGGCACGAGTGGAGTTTCTCAACCATTTGGATTCTATAGATGTCACAACAACGGCAAAAATTCTCTATAGTTTTCATTTGATCTTGTCTTGTTAAAGATCAGGAATCTCTTTCTCCCAACCACTTACCAAAACACTGAGCTGCTTCCAGGTTTTCATCTGAGTCAAACACCACTTGATTATAGATTCTCTCAGAAAACGCTATACGTGGGTCACACACTTCATCAGCGATCTTTCAAAACAGGGTTAGTATTTGTCTTAAGTTCACACAAAAATCTAGCGTCAATAATTTTAGAGTAAGTAAGCGAAAAGTTTGAATCTTGTTTGTTTGATATTTCTGCTTATTTTGTAACTAACTTTCGCCAAATACAAGGCTTAAGAGCCGCTCAAGGTAGAGTGTTAATTATGAGGTGTTTTATAAGAGTAGGATGCAGAAAGTCTAGATTTTGAGTTTATGGTAATCTATTATAGGTAATAATTGAATCGTAACTTGAAGCGTTGGAGAAAACACACATGGAGAAAAAGCTCTCTGAATGTAACTTTCTCATTTCGTTTGCAATATGGAGGAAATGAAGGGGATTCAACTCCGTGGAGGTAGCCGGACTTAGCCGTAAATTACTGATCGGGTGGAACGAATTAATCGAGCTCATTTAAAAAGCAAATTAAAACAATGATGCCACCAATCATAACGCAAAAGAAGAAAAAAAAATGAAACTTTGCCAGAGACTTCAGGCTTCGCTGGTTTCTTTTCAATATGAATGTATTTTCTTTCTTCTTCCATTTTCGTCGTCCATTTTTTTTTTTTTTTTTTTTTTTTGGTATTCTGTAGAGGAATTAAATTCTTTCTTATTTCTTCGTATCAGTAGAAAAATGTCAGGTGCCATGAAAAAATTAAAAGAGAAAAAGAAACGCAAAAAAAAAAAATGCATGAAATTTCAAAGTAAATAAAGACATGTAAAAAATACGACTTGAAACACAACTCAATAAATAAATCGGAAGTGAAGAAAGAGACGATGAAAGGAAACTTTTCATTAATGAATGCAGATCAGAGAATAAAAACTGGAGGATATTTTCTCTCTGCTTGAATAAATTTGCTTTAGTCCTTTGCGGCTAAAGATGAAGAAAAATCGATATTAATTCAGGAAGCCGAAACAGAAATGAAGAAAAGAGAGACATACCTGGAAAGGAGGAAGTAACTGAGGAACAGATAATTACTTAATTTGAAAGAAAGAGAAAGAGAAAAACACAAAGAAAGTAAGATGAGAAAAATATGAAAAATAAAATAAGTGTCGGCAAAGAAAGGAAGAAAGAAAAAAGAATGAAAAAAAAAAGAAAAATGTATAGTAAAATGGGAGGGAATAAATTGACGCACAGAAAGAAAGAAAGAAAAAAAAGAAAGAAAGAAAGAAAGAAAGAAAGAAAGAAAGAAAGAAAGAAAGAAAGAAAGAAAAAAAAGAAAGAAAGAAAGAAAGAAAGAAAGAATGAAAAAACGAAAAATAAAAAAGAATGAAATAATGGGAGGGAATAAATTGAAGAAAGAAAGAAAGAAAGAAAGAAAGAAAGAAAGAAAGAATGAAAAAGAGGAAAAGAATGAAAAAAAGAAAAATAATTAGTAAAATGAGAGGGAATAAATTGACGAACAAAAAGAAAGAAAGTAAGGCAGAATGAAGAAAGGAAAGAAAGAAAGGCAGAATGAAAAAAACGAAAGAAAGAAAGAAAGGCAGAATGAAAAAAACGAAAGAAAGAACGAAAGAAAGAGATAAATTATGAGAAGCTTAATGAAAGGAAAAACAACAATGTATGAAAGGTCAAAAGTTAAGAAAGAAAAGGACGTAAATTAATCGTAGATAAAAGAAATAGAATGAATGTATGCAAGGAAGAAGTGTAGAAATGAGAAAAAGAGGGAAAAGTAGAAACAGAATTGAAAGCCAAAAGAAAGAAAGAAAGAAAGAGAGAAAGAAAAGAAGAAAGAAGAATGAGAGAAATGTGAGAGGAATAATGGAGACATAGCAAAGAAAGAAAGAAAGAAAGAGAGGATGAATGAAAAAAGAAAGAAGGAAAAAAGGACAATGTATGGAAGATATAAAGTTAAGAAAGAAAAGGACGTAAATTATTCGTAAATAAAACAAATAGCATAAATGTATGAAATGAAGAAGTGTATAAATGAGAAAAAGAGGGAAAGTTAGAAGCGGAATTGAGAGACAATAGATAGATAGATAGATAGATAGATAGATAGATAGATAGATAAAGTGAGAGAGAAATCGTGAGAATCATATGGAAATGAAAAGGACAATGTAGGGAAGATCAAAAGTTAAGAAAGAAAATGACGTAAATTAGTCGTAGATAAAAGAAATAGAAAATGTATGGAAAGGAAAAAGTGTAGAATTGAGAAAAAGAGGGAAAAAAAGAATTGAGAGGCAAAAAAAAGAAAGAAAGAAAGAAAGAAAGAAAGAAAGAAAGAAGAATGAGACAAATGTGAGGGAATAATGGAGACATAGCAAAGAAAGAAAGAAAGAAAGAAAGAAAGAAAGAAAAAAAAAAGAAAAAAAAAAAGAGAAAATCAAGAATCTTATGGGAAGGAAAAAGGACAATGTATGGAAGATCAAAAAAGTTAAGAAAGAAAAAAGACGTAAATTAGTCGTAAAAAAAATAAATGAGTATGCATAAAAAAGTGTAAATTGAGAAAAAGAGGGAAAAGTAGAAGGGAATTGAGAGGCAAAAAAAAGAAAGAAAAAAGAAAGGAAAGAAAAGAAAGAAAGAAGAATGAGACAAATGTGAGAGGAATAATGGAGATAGAAAGAAAGAAAGAAAAAAGAAATAAAGAAAGAAAGATAGAAAGAAAGAAAAAAAGAAAGAACGAAAAAAGAGAAAATCGTGAGAATCATATGGGAAGGAAAAGGACAATGTATGGAAGATCAAAAGTTAAGAAAGAAAATGACGTAAATTAGTCGTAGATAAAAGAAATAGAATGAATGTATGCAAGGAAAAAGTGTAGAATTGAGAAAAAGAGGGAAAAGTAGAAGCGGAATTGAGAGGCAAAAGAAAGAAAGAAAGAAAGAAAGAAAGAAAGAAAGAAAGAAAGAAAGGAAGAAGAATGAGACAAATGTGAGAGGAATAATGGAGACATAGCAAAGAAAGAAAGAAAAAAGAAATAAAGAAAGAAAGAAAGAAAGAAAGAAAAAAGAAAGAACGAAAAAAGAGAGAAATCGTAAGAATCTTATGGGAAGGAAAAAAGGACAATGTATGGAAGATCAAAAGTTAAGAAAGAAAATGACGTAAATTAGTCGTAGGTAAAAGAAATAGAATGAATGTATGCAAGGAAGAAGTGTAGAAATGAGGAAAAGAGGGTAAATTAGAAGCGGAATTGAGAGACAAAAGAAAAAAAGAAAGATAGATAGATAGATAGATAGATAGATAGATAGATAGATAGATAGATAGATGAAGAGAGAGAGAAATCGTGAGAATCATATGGAAAGGAAAAAGGACAATGTATGGAAGATCAAAAGTTAAGAAAGTAAAGAAGCAAAGAGAAAAAATAAAGACAAAAACGTTGGTGAAAAAGAAAGCAAGAAAGCAAGAAATATAGAAAGAAAGAAAGTCAGATAACGTTTGGTAAAATAAGACAAAGAAAAAGTATAAAATAATGTCAACGATAACTTAAAAAAGGGAGCCAAACTCTGATAAAAAAAAATGCAAGGTAAAAGATCCTCAAAGAAAAAAGATGAGATAAAAAGAAAAACTGAAAGTCTGTCAGGGAGGGAGAAAAACCGACGAGAAAATAAATAATGAAACGAAAGAGGGTGATAACACATAAAAAATAATGTAAGGAAGAATGAAAATAGAAAGAAAAGCAAGGAGTAAAGAGAAAGAGAGAAAGAAAGAAACAAGCAAGACAGTGTTGATAGTGAATACGAAAGACAAAAGAGTAATTCAAGAAAACGGTGAAAACTATGTCAGGTTTATTAAATACTAAAAAGTGACTCAAAGACCAATAACATTGCAGATACTTCTTAGGATTTTATCAAGTATCTCTAAATATATAGCAAGAGCACCAGGCAGCAATATCCAAAGCAAGGATGAATGGTAAACTTATAAAAATGTAAAATAGATTCTGGTTAGAAAAATTCTTTAGCATGACACAGTAAATCAACTTTCCTAGCAGCAGAACCAGCACTTCATTCAATATAATCTTTCCCCTTCATGCCATCAGAAAACATTAATCAGAGAAGATGCAATGAGTTACTCACTTGTTAATCTCTATCTATAAAAGGCAGGATGTGTGTGTGTGTGTGTGTGTGTGTGTGTGTGTGTGTGTGTGTGTGTGTGTGCAATTTTCGACGGATTTGCACCAAAATTTACATGCACATGCTCCAAGTTAGACCGACTTTGCATTTTCCAACTCCCGTCGATAGTGGAAATAATCGTTTTTTTTTTTCATGCTTCTACGGCAGTTTTCATGTAGTTTGCGGCCATTTTCTACTGGTCAGAGAGAGAGAGCCTATGCGGTTAAAAATTTAGTAATCGTTGAAGCATCCTCTTGGTAGTCCGTTCTACATATCAGCAGTTCGTGAGAACAATCCGCTCGAGTCGAACGTACAGCTCACGAATGGAATACGAAGGAAATGGAGGCGGTTCGCTACAATGGCGTGGCATGGCGGGTCTTACTGGTGAAGGGTAGAACTGGTAGAACTAAGGAATATGGTTATTCCGAACACTCTCCATAGAAATAATACTTACAGACGTATCCCGTTCCAAAAACCGGTTCCCGTGCGATCACTGAATTTAAGCAACGTTGAGCCTGGTCAGTACCTAGATGTGTTACGGCTGGGGAAGACCACTTGCTGTAAGGTTGGATATGCGGATGGTGTAAAGGATAATGGCGCGGAATTTTTAAGCGGAGAGCAGAGTTCTAGTTCCCGTGGGGCTTGTTATATTCACTTACGCGCAAAATTGGGAAATATATGAACTCCCTTCCTCTTCTCCCACATATGGGTTAAATAACAGAAAAAAGACTGGGGCTAAAATCTTGGTTCGCAAACAGTCTACAGGAGAATGATAGGGACATCAAACTGATAGGGGCAACAAAATATCTGCCTAGTCAGTCATAAATCGAAAGAGTGATTTTTTTTAAGCATAGCTAACAAGGCCGAAAGTACAGGGCACTCAGTGAGGATCGAATTCAATTTTCAGTCGTAAATGATCAACGGGTGAAGCTTGCTAACCATTTCACCACGTCGGGGGGATCCAAATCGAAACAGACGTGATCGCTCTAACGTGTATCACGTATGGCACTGGCATTCATATCTGTCAAACTGGTGACAAGATGTGACACAAAACCGGTTTGATGAAAACAATTTTCTATACTTTGCTTAGATGGGGAACAAGGCCTAAAGTATTGGCCAGTCAGTGAGAATCGAACTCACTATTCTGTCGTAATTGATTTGGTGAGACAAGCTTGCTAACCACAACACCACGCCGAAGAGCCCGAATCGAAAAATACATAATCGGCCAAACGTATATTACCTCCGGGAGTTAACTGAAAAAAGTTTGTTAAATCTATTTAAATATTAAGAACTTGTTATGGTGGAACACACCTATTCTATAGTTAATAGACTCTCCCACCTATAATAAGTAGTAGTAGTAAGAGTAACGAGAGGGTGGCTCAATGGGTCGGTCTGAGTTCAGTCTGAAGTCGGACGACCGGCTGATCGGTTGAACTCTCAGCCTTCGGCCTGGGAGGAACCCGAAAGAGGCTACGCCGAAGGGCGGATTCTCTTTCGGGGAGGTAAACCGACCCTGAACCCGTTTATACGTGTTCAATGGGCATATTTTGGGCCGAGCGCACAGGCTCGGAGATCCCACGTTAAACCGGCCTTGTGCCACATGATGCCCACGTGGAGGTGGGTGACTAAATACCGTCGCAAAGTGGGTCGGTCTGAGTTCAGTCTGAAGTCGGACGACCGGCTGACCGATTGAACTCTCTCCCTTCGGGTGGGGAGGAACCCGAAAGAGGCTACGTCGAAGGGCGGAGTCTCTTTCGGGGAGGTAAACCGACCCTGAACCCGTTTATACGGGTTTAAAGAGCATATTTTTGGCCGATCCCACGGGCTCGGAGATTCCTTGTGCCACATGATGCCCTCGTGGGAGGGGTGACTAACTACCGTCGCTCAGTAGGTCGGGCAGTCAGTCGATGCCGGACGACCGTTAAATCAGATACTAAAATATCAGCGACTACAACTAGATTTCTCTGCGTCATTACCTATTATATGAAGTCCCTAACGTTTTGTACGTCGAACCTATTTTAGGACCGACTTAGTACAAATGCAAGCCTCCACTGTGAAACCACTCCAGAAGAGAAATAGACAAAACATATTTAAAGAAACACAAATCCAAATAAACGTTAGGAAAACGTTCTTTTTAAAATATATTAGCGGTAAAAAAATGATTTCCGATTAAGTTCCGTTTTAACCGACTTTGAAATTTACTAGAATTGATTCTTCTTATTAAACATCCTCTAAACCGGTAGCTATTGAAAATAATACTTAAAATAGAGAAAAAGGGAAATAATAATAAAAATAATATTGTTTTAATCGGTTTCACTCCCATGCAAGGCAATAAAGCCACTAAGACACAAAGGGTTATTGGGTGCGGAAGAGTTAGGAACAGAAACATTAATAATGAGCGGGAAGAGCGAAGAGTAATCAGGAGTACAGTAGATAGCGATTGACATAGCATTTAAGTTTTTGTTGACTGGAAAGCATGGAGCCGGAAAGGGAGTTCCACAAGCTAGAAGCATAGAACATGCAGCTACATCTAGCTAGCTCAACGGTAAATTGATGAGATCTTGACGAGCTTAATTTTAAAAAAAATTATAGGGACCCCTGGGATGAGCTTATCCTCTCGTCGATTGACGCAGAAATTCGCAAAATTTGGGTAGTCACCTAAGAACTCCCATTTTTTTTTAAATCAAGGTCACCTTAAGCAAAGCAGTAAAGCCAGGGACACGGAAGAGGTTACTGGGTGTGGAAAATTTGGAAACAGGAATATTGCTAAGAAGCGAGAAGTGTAATCAGGAGGACAGTAGATAGCGATTTATATAGCATTTACATTTTTGCAGATTAATGTTGGTTGGAAAGCATAGAACCATAAAAGAGTTCCACAAGCGAGAAGTCCGAGAAAAGAAACTCTTAACATAGCCACTGCTTTGTCTCCTTCACACCCACCACAGCCCTATCCATAATCTACTTTTGCGCATTGCAGTATTCCACCACCAAGCCTCGACCTTCTTACAAGCACAAATGTCAAAGGTCAGAACTTATTATCGTAGGAGATATAGATACCCTTTCGTCGATTAAACCAAGAACTCGCAAAATTCGGGAAGTCACAGAAAAAGTCACAATTTTTTCTTATTAATCAATTTTACCCCAAGCAAGGCATTAAAGCCACAAAGACTGAAGAGGTTACTGGGTGTGAAAGAGTTTGAAACAGAAACATTACTAAGGAGCAAGAAGTGTAATCAGGAGGACAATAGATAGCGATTGATATAGCATTTAAATATTTGCAGATTAGAATTGGCAGGAAATCATGGAACCGGAAGGGAGAAGTGTAAGAGAAGAAACTGTTAGCATAGAATTTACGGTTGCATCTAGCCAACTTAACTGTAAATTGATGGGATCTCGACGCCAGTCTAGTACTGAGCTTAAACTCAAAATAAACTCTAGGTACCATAGCGACGAGTTCATCTGAACCAGAGAGCCATAGAATTCAGAATAGTTAAAATGAACGAAGATGGGAAATTATATTTCAAATATTAAAAACAGATGACGTTGAAAACAATTCTTCGACGTTTGTGAACGGTAGTTAAAATATCTTTCGTACGAAACGTTGAAAAATAATTAGTTTTAAATAAGGTTTTGTCTCTGCTTGAATATCATATTTTTGGTCACTTTGATCTATTTTATTTTTATTCTTTTATATTCTACATCTGCGCTTCCGTCGAAGTTTATGTTTCAATATTTACTTCTAGTTTCATGAAATTCTTTTCAGAAAATGTTTCGCTTTTTTCTTTTTTCCTTTTTTCTTTTTCTCCTTTTTTCTTTCTTTCTTATTTTTTTAAAAATTGTCTGTTCTATTTTGCCACCTGAAGGAAAACGTGCAAAAATGATTGATTAAATTTTGATTAAGGCTTCTTGAGTTATTTCAACTGATCGACATTTTTCCTTTTTTTTTTTACGTTTTTTAATTTATATTTTCATTTTAGTTTTCCTTTTGCGAACGAGAAGGCACCAATCAGTATGGTCGATCATTTCGCCTCTCCCACAACATCCACCAATCAGGTGCATTTCAAACTCAAGAGAGAACAGCAAATACGATGTTTTCGTTTTATTATTTTTTTTCTTAAAGCAGTTCGATAAATTATTGATTATTCTACCGAGGTACAATCGGAAACACGAAATGATACCTGCCGGCGAATGCATTACTAAAAATTGATACATGAAACGTGTAACATATCGCAAAGAGAGAGATATTTAATATAGCAGGAACGATTAAATTTGCAAATAAATACATACTATATAAATGAAGATGTAACACCCCCTCAAAATACATACAAATACACACACACACACACACACACACATATATATATATATATATATATATATATATATATATATATATATGTGTGTATATATATATGTGTGTGTGTGTGTGTCATTGAATAAGTTAGTCATGTTTTGTAGACTTATTTGCAATACGATCGTCTAAGAAACAATTCTCTGATGATGACATTGCACTAATGTCGAAAGTACTCGGAATAAATGAACATGTATGAAAGTGGTAATTTTTTTTTTCACTTCCTTTAATAAAGGTACTAAGAAAGTTGTCTGTGAATATGAGAGGATACTGTTGAAAATAAGTAGCTAAATCTTGTCTAAAATATTCAGTGAGACATGATTTAATGAAAACTTGCTGCCATATATATATATATATATATATATATATATATATATATATATATATAGATATATATAATTAAACTGGTAATCCGTATGGAATTTCCAAGAGGATAAAGATCCAAGCGTACTGAAGTCTATTTTATAGCTTTCATGAAATAAAGATTATTGCCAGCATTGTAAGTGTTTGATATTCATTATTATATATATATATATATATATATATATATATATATATATATATATATATATGTGTGTGTGTGTGTGTGTGTGTGTGTGTGTGTGTGTGTGTGTGTGTGTGTGTTTGTGTGTGTATTTATTATATACACACACACACACACATATATATATATATATATATATATATATATATATATATATATATTGGGAGCATGTCATGTTATTAAAATTACGGAACTTTTCCGTTTAATAATCATTTTTTGTGTTTTCTCTTATATATATGGTGTGAGGGATAAATTGTCGTCTAATTTACGCACAAAATAAAAATAGAAAAAAACACTGATATAATTATTGTAACGGTTACATTTACCAAAACTACACAAATATTTCTTGAAATACTAAAGAGTAAATTCATTCAATAAAATCCCCATTGGCTTCAATCGCGAATTTCAAACGACTTCCCAATCTACCGCATCTCTTCTGGACAGTCTCCTAGTTTAAATTGGTGAATCCTTACCTTCAGTTCATATTTGGTGTTACATGGAGGTTTTTTGGACTCGCTCAAATGCGCTCCGCAGACAATAATGAAGGGGTTTGCAGTTTGGAGAATTAGGTGGCTAGATTTAAGTGGTGATATAGTTACAGAGATTTTCTGACATTGGTGCAGAGTCCTGTTCCCAAACATAGGGTCTTCTAGAAGCTACCCTCTTGACCTAGGAGGGCACTACCTCCTCAAGGCACTTGATCTAGGTCTCCTTATTGAAACGGGGGCCCTGTGTGAAGATGAATGGAGGTATAACGTCACCATCACTACTGATCAATCCAAACATCATGATTCTGATTGAATAGCTGGTTTTCCTCACTCTAGACGCATCTTTTAGGGGTATAGAAAACCGACGGTTTTTCTGCGTGATACAAATGTTTCTCGTTTAAGAAAAACCAAAGTATGTTCGGTTTGAGGGGATGCTTATGTTGTTATTCATGATGACGGTCGTCCTCGAGTATAGAATCCAGAGATTAGCAGTGAATATTTCGAAGACAGTGGGGAAGCGTTGTTCAGGTTAGCATAGTTCGTCCTTCTGTTTCTCTTCGCCTGACAATCTGGAACTGGACATTCGGGTGGAGTAAACAAAATGGCCACCTTTATACACGACGGATTGAATGTTCTACGTCTTCTGATTGGTTAACCTTCTATTGGTTGACTATAAAGTGAGTCAAGGCATTTGGACTAACTCACTAGTACATAGATATACACAAAAAACTGCAACAATCCAAGCTATAGAACCCGGTCTCTATTGCTATTTACCCATAGCTGGGGGGAGAAGAAGAGGGGTCATACCTTTCCCAAGGGTATTAGCAGGCAAGTGAATGTAATGGACTCGACTGGAATTCGAACTTAGCTCTAATACTTGATCAAGTCTCCTTGTTATTCATCATGACGGTCGTCTTCGAGTATAGAATCCAGAGGTTAGCAGTGAATATTTTGAAGACAGTAGGAAAGCGTTGTTCAGGTTAGCAGTGGATATTTTGGTAAAAAGTAGCAGAGCATAGTTCGTCCTTCTGATATCTCTTCCCTTAACAAGTTGGACTGGACATTCAGGTAGAGTAAACAAAATGGCCGTCTTTATACACGACGGATTGAATGGTCTACATTTTCTGATTGGTTAACCTTCTATTGGTAGACTATAAAATGAGTTAAGTCATTTGAGCTAACTCACTAGTTACATGTATATACTGCAACAAAAAACTGCAACATATGTTTATTCAAAAGCTTCGTATCGCGGACTTCCTTCATCTCTTTTATGGCCTGGAATAAAAATTGGGCCTTTCTCTTCATGTCTTCATGAGCTACCTGCCTGATAAGAAACTCAGGCACTCCTGTGTCCCTAGTTATTGATCTGATTGACTTTGAGGTATGGTTGTCAATTCTGGCCCGGTTCTCAACGACCAATTCAGGAGTTCTTTTCTTATCAGAATGATCAGAGTGAGTTTTCCGAGCTCCCGTACTTTTGTAAGCACTGTTAGACTCATCCAACTCTTTCCAAATCTTTTGCATAGACCTCAGAATCACACCAAGACACACTGAAATATTCATATTGGAGCTTTCTGGGCGAATGCCAAGTAGTCCTGCATTCATTTCCCATTTTCTTTCAGAGTGAATTGTATCATAGCGTTCTTTTTCTCACAGTAGATGTACGAACTAACTCTAATATACTGTGCAATCGGCAGAATAAAATTTCTTTAAAAAAAAAACGCGCATGCTCCAATTAATAATATAAAATGACGATAATTTTACCATCGCACATGTAATTTTTTGAAGACATTAAAATCATGCACTTTTGGTGATCTTTTGCACTATACACATGTATTTTCTTTCTGGTGTGCTTAAAATTCCTGCCTTTTCGGTGACCGTTACCTAGCTGGTAAGTCTACATGTACACGGTATCTTTGGCTAACATTAACGGTACAGGTAATCTCCGTTAACCTTTTCTCTTGTTGCTTAGATTATTTCTTTCTGTTACTATGTTAATACTAGAACTATGAACTCTGAATGCCGTTGACTTTCTGTTAAATCGAACCTGCATCAACCTTTCTGATTATCAGGTAAACCCGAAGTGTTTCTAAATTTCTGACGCTAGTGTAAACTTGACTAATGTCTAATTTTCTAAGGACGTCCATTTGGTTGTAGACTGGAGCAGGAATTGGCTGGTTAACGTTAATTCTTTTAAAACGAAACTGCTATCTATTACTCAGCTCAAGGATCCATCCCTGCCACCCATTAGAAGGTATGATGCCCAAATCCATAAAAGCACCTCTTTGCGACTGCTTCTCCTACAATGTCCACTGACTTGAGATGGAAAAATTGCATTGAAACAATTGCTTTATCTACCGCAATGAAAGTTGGTTCCCTGTGTCGCGCCTAAATGTTTTTCTCGCCCAAATCTATCCTTCAAATCTATAAATCAACCATTCGCCCTTGCGTGGAATACTGCTGCTATATAAGGTCTGGTGCCCTCGCTGTCTGCCTTAAGGTCCTCGGCAAAATCCAGAGACGAATATGCAAAGCGATTGGTCCTGATCTGACCTCCTCTAGTCTACAGTCGCTCGCTCACAGACCTGCCGTCGCCTCCTTCCGTTTTTTCTACAAATACTTTCATGGTAACACCTCCGTCGAGCTACTTTCTCTAGTTCCCAGACTTTAAACGTGTTGCTAGGCTGGCATCACGGTCCCACCATTTCACTGTCGAAACGCTGGCTGTCTCTTCTACTCCAATAGCTTCATATCTCTCCCCTCCCCTCTGTGTAACTCCCTTCCTATTAATTGCTTCCTTGATAGCTGTAATCTCCAACTATTCAAATATAATGCCAATCGACATCTCCAGACGCTCTGACCTATACCATGTCCTTCTCCTCATCGTTTCCTTGAACACGCTTCTTTACTCTCGCTCCCACTCACTGTAATCTCTTTCGTGCTAATGGCATCCCGCCTTGCTTGAGCTGAAATGCTTAAAAAAAAACTTTCTTTTTGACTCGAGTATAGAGCACAACTTTACATACCATTCAGGAATCAAGCTTAAACCTGACTTGTGTCTACTTTTCTGATTCGAGTGCAAACTGGGCATAGTCAAGATGTTTACATTTTAAGTTACTCCAAGCGAAATGCTAGGAAGCAATTACGATTTATCAGTCCTTTTGACATCATTTAAAGCAGAGACATATTTAAGATTGTATGGAGTCGCTTGAAGCGTCATCGTTCAAAGACAGTCTCCCCATCTAAGTACTGTCTCGAGAAAGCATTGCTGAACCAAGGCAATCGAATGAGAATGTTAGGAAGAAATCTTCTATCAACACTGTAATGTTCCTATTCGTTACTAGACATGAGAATGCTATTTTCATGAAAAATGGTTTTGAGAGATTATTTTATAAATCTCAGCCAATAGTAGCCTCGGCCGTTCTGTAAATGGACACCTAATGATTTCTTATAATGAAACCGCTAGCATTGTCATTGCAACTACATTCTATTCAAAATCATGAGTGCTGACACATGTTGGGGATTGAAACCCAATAGTTATATAAAGAATGTCCGCTTCCGGCATCTGCATCAAATCATGTTATTAACTGCTGCACTTTTTTATATCTGCAGATCAAAGTGAGTAAACAATTAGTTACTTTGATAGAATATTCTATAGCAGACATGTTTATATTGATAAAAATTGAATAAATACATACGACGACTATGCCCGCGTCATCTTAGTTTAATTTTTGCGTATTTCTTTTTCTTCCAATGACTGTATGACGTATTTTAATTTGATTGGCGGAGGCGATTGGTAGTTTGATAGAATCATTACTTTTTTTTTATTTCAATGGTTATTATATCTTACGCCTCCAGCCAAGAATAAAATCCAAGTAAACGATATATATATATATATATATATATATATATATATATATATATATATATATATATATATAAGAGTGAAAATAAAATAAATACAAAAAAATAATAATGAAATATATAAATAACAAGATGTTAGAAACTATGTATGCTTGCGGTAACGTAGATATAGAGGTAAGCATATAAATATTTATTTAATTTAAGGTGTAAACAAAAAAGTATCTGAATGTAGTTAAACATGGCTATAAAGTATATATTATTAAATACACATATCCCTACGTTGGTAATACAACTAAGATTTTCATGGTTCCCTTATTCATCACGCACAAATTGAAAATGAACTATTTAATAGTTTTTTTTTAATACTTGGTCTTGTGGAATAATGTATTATTCCATCTACGACATTTTACGCGCGCGCGAGTTTCCTCCCTTTCTTCCACACTCGTGTGTGCGCGCGCGCGTTTGACACCCCTTTCTGCCTCTTTCGGTCTAATACAGTAGTAACTGTTTTGGTCGGCAGTCAAAACGACCTGCTATTCCTGTGTATGCAAATTAGATTTTGAAATCTTCCCGCGAAAAATTTGTGACGTCAACGACAAACTGTAGTTTCAGAAAAGTTAGTTGTGATCCAGACTCGGGCCTGGGCAGACTCATTTTTATCCATGTCAATATTCTAGGTTGACTGACGAAGGATATTTTTACGATGCGACCACAAATATTAATTCTTCGTCCTTTTGGCTCGTCATTCAAAGTCCTCCTACGAGACAATGCGAACACCAAATAATTAATTCCTCGTCCTTTTGGCTCGTCATTCAAAGTCCTTCGCCGAGACGATGCAAAACATCCAAAATATTAATTCGTCGTCCACTTTGGGTCTCGTCATAAATCTGTTTTGAACCAGTACACAAAAAAAAGAAAAAAAATATATACATAACATTTCACTCACATTAGCAAAAACTCGCAGTGAGTATTTTTTTCTTGTATGTATATTATCATGTACATTGATTTATCTGGAACCTTTCTTCTTCTTCAAGAACTTTTCCCGCCTTTAGCCATCTTGTTTTCTATTTTTGGCGCGGAACATATTCATTGATCCCTACTACGGGATAAGTTACTTGTTTTTCCTGCATTTAATAAAAAAATTACTCTTGTTTGAATCCAGTCTTTTTCTGTCATTCTGTGTCGGCTATCTTAATATATTTTATTTTATGCACGTGTGGATTAACCACATTTCTTCGTAGTTCATTCACACATTTTTATCTTTTTACTTTGCTTGTAGACTCGGTAGTTTAGTGTGGTGTCTGGCACAAGGCCACTTAGTAATAAACCGACGCTGCACCCTACCGGGCCTGCAACAGTCTCATGAGGAGAACGTGATATTATAGTGATTTTCCAAGCGTAGTTCAAATGTGGTACAAGGCCGAAAGTATGGGGCACCCAGTGAGGATCGAACTCACTACTCACTAGTAATTGTTCTAGCGAGACAAGCTTGCTAACCATTGTCCCGTGATTTTCCAAGCGTAGCTCAGATGTGGCACAAGGCCGAAAGTATAGGGCACCCAGTGAGGATCGAACTCACTACTCAGTCGTAATTGTTCTAGCAACACAAGCTTGCTAACCATTACACCACCCCGAGGTGCCCAGAGTACGTTATATTATATAGTTCAAGGTTATTATAAATTTAATGTCATAATGCAGTGTGTTGGTAGGTAGATATTTAAAACAAATGTGAAAAATGATATAAATTTATGTAGTATATATTTTATTTATTTTAATATATATATATATTACGTTTATTTTAAACATATATATATATATATATATATATACACTGCGTGCCAAATTATTATCGAGATAACTTTTTTATATTTCAAAAACCGCCCAATCAATTCACACAAGATTTTCACACAATGTTGGCAACACTGACCTGGTTACAAATATGGCGCCAGTTTTTTTATTTTTTATTTTTTTTTACATTGCGCAGATCAGGTCGAAAAAGTTCAGAGATTGCGCAGGTCTCTGTCAAGGCGCCCAAACTCCCCTCCACATATTTTGAATTCTGTTATCCTTCTCCTAGACCAGTAGCTGGAGGAAGAAGGAGAGGATTCATACCTTTCCCAAGGCTATTAGCACGTCAGTGAATGTAATAGATTCGACTGGAATTCGAACTCGGCTCTCCGATTCCTCAATCCGAGTCGCTATCTATTACAGTATGGGATATCTAATAATAATAAATAAATAAATAAATAAATAAAAGAAAAAAAGAAAAAGAAGAAAAATGAAATCGAATAGATTATATACACAAAAAGAAATGAAGTTCCCAGAATCTGTATTAGGCGATCATGTATCTGACACGGCTGATTTTTTCCCGCCGTAGCCATTTCTTTCTGCGGTAGACCAGTTGTCATACAAGACTACAGAACATGGTCTATTTTGCTATTTACACACAGCTGGGGGAGAAGAAGAGGAATCATACTTTCCCAATGTTAACAGCACGTAAATGAATGAAATTGATTTAACTGGAATTAGATCTCGGCTCTCCGATTCTTCAAACCGAGCCGCTATCCCCTACTCAACTTTTTCTTAAATATTAAACTGACTCCAACTGCACTTTTTCTTAAATTGGATGAATTAATAATTTGACTACTAAATGAGAGAGACAGACAGACAGAGTTTAACTAAAACGATGAAGTAATAATCTGGCACATAATCGCCATCTGCCGAAAAATTCATATGTCAAATCGGCTGGGCCGAATCAGCGACGCCAAATGGGCTACGTCTGGACGTCCCATACCCGGTTTTCTGTCGTCATCTAGCATGAACACAGTGTCATCTGTGTCGCTTATGTTGTTTTGAAGAGGTACACCGATGATAAATATTGATGGGGCCTCAGGCTCTCTTAAGTGAGGCCCGCAATTAATGTTGAACAAGTGAGCTGAGAAGACGTACTCGTCTCACGCTACATTCTGTTTGGTTGTATCTGGTCAATTAGTTTTCTACCCGTATACTGTCAGTAGAACTTCTGGATTTTTACTAACATCGGTCGCGGATAAAAGAGGTGTTTTCTCGCAGTTCAAGCAGATGCATTTGACATATGTTATCAAATGCGTTTTGCGTAATCTGTGGAATAATCGTCCACAAATGCATTGCGAAAACTTCCTGAAAGCTACTCGTCCAAATTATGAGTAAATATTTCAAGATACTCGGCTTTCAACATCGCAATGTCAACTAATCTCTGGAGAGGCGAATTTTCGATGCTTCTCATTCATATTCTCAGTAAATAGTTTAACACAATCAACTTTAAACCTTGAAAGAGTCACTAATCTAAGGAGAGGCAAATTTTCAAGGCTTCTCATTCCAATTCTCCGTAAATTGTTTAATAGACTTGGTTTTCCACATTGCAAGGGCGACTAATGAATGGAGAGCCAATTTCCAATGCTTCTCGTCCCAATTCTCAGTAAATAGTTTAAGAGATTAGGATTTCAATCTTGCAAGGGCGACTAATCTAGCGAAAGTTCAATTTTTAATGCTTCTCATCGCAATTCTCAGAAAATAGATTAACACACTCGGATTTCAACCTTGAAAGGGCAACATACCTAAGTAGAGGCGATTTTTCAATACTTCTCCTCCTAATTCTCAGCAAATAGTTTAACAGTCACGGTTTTCAAACTTGAAAGGTCGACTAAAATAGGGAGAGGCAATTGTCAATGTTTCTCATGACAATTCACAGTAAATAGTTTAACACAATCGTCTTTCAACCTTGCAAGGGCGACTAATATAGGAAGAGACCAAGTTCCAATGCTTCTCATCCCAATTCTCAATAAATAGTTTAAATGACAGGGATTTCAACCTTGCAAGGGCGACTAAACTAGGAAGAGGCCAATTTTCGGTGATTCTCATCCACATTCTCAGTAAACAGTTTAACAGAATCGTCTTTCAACCTTGAAAGAGCGACTAATCTAAGGAGAGGCGATTTTTCAATGCTTCTCATCCTAATTCTCAGCAAATAGTTTAACAGACACGGCATTCAAACTTCCAAGGGCGACTAATCTAGGGAGTGGCCAATTTTCAATACTTCTCATCCCAGTTCTCTGTAAATGGTTTAACACACTCGGTTTTTAACCTTGCAAGCTGGACGAATCAAGGCAGAATTCATTTTTCAGTGTTTCTCATCGCAATTCTCAGGAAATATTTTAAAAGACTCGGCTTTCAACCTTGAAAGAGCGACTAATCTAAGGAGAGGCGATTTTTCAATGCTTCTCATCCTAATTCTCTGCAAATAGTTTAACAGACACGGTTTTCAAACTTGCAAAGGCGACTAATATAGGAAGAGACCAAGTTTCAATGCTTCTCATTCCAATTCTCAATAAATAGTTTAAATGACAGGGATTTCAATCTTGCAAGGGCGACTAAACTAGGGATAGGCCAATTTTCAATGCTTCTCATTCACATTCTCAGTAAATAGTTTAACATACACGGTTTTCAAACTTGCAAATGCGACTAATCTAGGGAGAGTTCAATTTTTAATGCTTCTCATCGCAATTCTCAGAAAATCGCTTAACACACTTGGATTTCAACCTTGAAAGGGCAATATATCTAAGTAGAGGCGATTTTTCAATGCTTCTCATCCTAATTCTCTGCAAATAGTTTAACAGACGCGGTTTTCAAATTTGCAAATGCGACTAATGAAGGGGGAGGAAAATTGCAATGCTTCTCGTCCCAATTCCCAGTAAATAGTTTAACAGACTAGAATTTCAATCTTGCAAGGGCGACTAATCTAGGGAGAGTTCAATTTTTAATGCTTCTCATCGCAATTGTCAGAAAATAGCTTAATACACTCGGATTTCAATCTCGAAATGGCAACTAATCTAAGTAGAGACGATTTTTCAATGCTTCACATCCTAATTCTCAGAAAATACTTTAACCGACACGGTTTTCAAACTTGCAAGAGCGACTAATGTAGGGAGATGCCAATTTTCGATGCTTCTCATCCCAATGCTCAGTAAATAGTTTAACAGACTTGACTTTCAACCTTCCAAGGCCACCTAATCTTGAGAGGGGCCAATTTTCAATTCTTCTCATCTAATTTCTCAGGAAATAGTTCAACAGTCTCGGCTTTCAACCTTGCAAGGGCGACTAATCTAGAAAGAGACCGATTTTCAGTGCTTCTTATCCAAATTCTCAGTATATATTTTAACAGACACGACTTTCAACCTTACAATGGCGACTAATCTAGGGAGCGGGAAAATTTTCAATGATTCTCCTCCCAATTCACAGCAAATAGTTTAAAAGAATTGGCTTCAACTTTGCAAGGGATACTAATCTAGGGAGAGCCTAATTTTCAATTCTTCTCATCACAATTCTCAGTAAATTGTTTAAAAGACTCGACTTTCAACCTTGCAAGGGTGACTAATCTATGGAGAGTCCAATTTTCATTGCAAAATGCGATATCAAAAACAAAGATGACTACAACTGAAATTATGTAAATATGGATTTTATATATTTACTGTCTAGCAAGAAATGCCAGTGTACATTTATGTGCTTCATGGGGGGGACTGTTTTGCAGTTATTCCCTAAAATATTTTATATTTTGGTATATGTTGAATGGTGAGGCATGAGGTCTTGTGATTAATGTTAAAATTGGAATGGATGAATTGTTCGAGTATCTGCTTGTTTAGTTCCAGGATATTTAATGTTGAAAAGCTTTTCCCCACGTTCCTCACAGTCTTGGGTCAAATTTATCGCAAACGTCAACAACACTTCAACATTCCCGAAAAGATTGGGAAACTTCAATGTGGTTTATTGCTTAGCAAGCTTGTCTCGTTAGATTGATAACTACTAAATAGGGAATTTGATCCTCACTTGGTGTTCCATACTTTCGGATATGTGCCACATCTAATCTATGCTTAGAGAATCCCCAGATACCTCGACGTGATGCAATAGTTAGTAAGAATCTCGCTATATCAATAATCACTGAAATAGGAGTTCGATACTTAGTGGGTGTTCCATAGTTTCGGCCTTGTGCCACGTCTAATCTATGCTTGGAAAATCACCAGATACCTCGACGTGATGTAGTGGTTATCATGTTTTTCTAGTTAGATCAATTACAACTGAAGATTGAGTTCGATCCTCACTGTGTGTCACATAATTCGGTCTTCTTTCACAACTAGGACAGGCTCAGAAAATCACCGTATACCTCGACGTGATGTAATAGTTAGCAGGCTGGTCTCACTAGATCAATTAGGCCTGAGTATACAATTTCCATTGCTCGGACTATCATCACCATCTTTGTTGCGCGTGTCATGTCTAATGGACGTCAGTTATCAGTTATCGCCTGTTAATTCCCCTCTCTAAGTTCACCACCACCTTAACCAGATATTGAACTCACACTATTTAGGTCCTCGCACTGGATCTAACTAACGCCTTTATCCACTGCCATTTGTCCCCAAGGACGCATGACACAGTGGATAAAATGTGAGTACAATACATGGTTAAAGGAGAGGTGAACTTTGAGAGGAGAATTAACCGGAGATAACTGATAACTGGCATCCATTAGACATGGCACGTGGAACTAGAACAGTGAGCGGAATAAAGGGTTCACTTCGACATTCAAACCACCTGAAGAAGTCTGGAGCATACAACAGCCGAAACGTTGTGATAA
The DNA here is from genome assembly GCA_903632075.3 of Acanthosepion pharaonis. NCBI lineage: Eukaryota > Metazoa > Mollusca > Cephalopoda > Sepiida > Sepiidae > Acanthosepion > Acanthosepion pharaonis. Next base: position 2,068,263 of record CAHIKZ030000029.1, on the reverse strand, counting down.
ATATGGCAACAAAGATGACGATAGTAATCTGAGCAATGTAAATAGTGTACATAATACCTCATCTCAGAAATATAAACAGATACTGAAAGGCGGAAACGTTGTAATAAATATGGTGACAAACATGAAGACAACAGTCCGAATAATGTAAATAGTGTACATAATACCTCATCTCAGAAATATAGACAAATACTGAAAGACCGAAACGTTGTGATAAATATGAAAAGATGAGGAAATAGTCCGAATAATAAAATGTATAATACAAAATATAGACAGAGGACTGAAAGGCCGAAACGTTGAATAAATGATGAAGACAACAGTCCGAATAATATAAATAGTGTCATCATCTCAGAAATATAGACAGATACATCTGGGTAATGAGTTCGATCCGTGTTGGTTCTTCCACGCTTTGGGCCTTGCGCCACATCTAAGCTACGCTTAGAAAACCACCATTCCCTAAAAGATTCGAACCAAGATATTTTCTTACACTTTTTTAATCTCCATACACGGTGACCTTTCAGTCGATATGTACGTGTGCCCGGACACCGTGTTCACACACATTTTCCGTATCATTCTTATATCTTCCTATTATTTGGTTCCAAGATGGACGACGTCTGAGATATAAAGTGAAGCCAATGAGAATTTGTACGACTTTCACAATAGATTTAAGAGCAGCAGACACGTGCAAAGGAAATGATAAAATAATTGTCGGGCCACTTGAGAAATTTCCTACGCAGTAAAAAGAAGTGCACGTTGAAAGAAGTAGTTCTAAAATGGCGGAGATCGTCTGTTCTCATGGTTTCCATTCAGAAGGAGAATAAATAACTTCTTTAAAGTTTTCTTTGCACATATTCCAAGTGGTTCCTGTTGCTGGTTAACTTATAGATAACTAGCAGCATGGTCCGGCGTTGCCCGTGCTTGATTCAAAACTCGTAGGACTTATACAGCAATTTTCTTGCATGAAAAGGAAAAATGGAATGGAGTTTGCGTATCACTGGCTGAGGACTTCAGTGTAGACCACATTTTCAGCTTTTTGCGAGGGTGAATAAAGGAACACCTCCTCGCGCCTGCCGACTCGAGAGCAAGCTACGTAAAGTTGGCCGTCTGAGAAGCTCCTGTAAGTGTACACCAATGACAGACAGCCTTTGTCCTTGGGCCGTCAAACCCTTCAAATGGCTCCTTCACATGGTGACTCCCAATGGCCTCGTCATAAATCCGGTCGGTTTTAGCTAAAAACCGACATGCGGTTCAGGTGCAATCTGGGCGTATCGGTTTTGGGATTTTATCGATTTTCCGCGCTGTTTAGGGGTCCGTGGTCATGAAACTTCTGGACAGCACTTCTAATGGTAAACCCTAAGAGGGTGTCAAATTTGGTTGTAATGCGATCATTCCTTCTGTAAGTAGATTTTTTCGATTATCGATTTTTTCGGAACCTGATTCCGAACTCAAAAATCGGGCTCCGTCATGTCCTTACAGGAGCCATTTGCAAACTTATCGTGAAAAACGCATCGAAATCGGGTGAGAAATGCGGCCTGTGGGAGGTAACAACGCCCACGACAGACACATAGATAGACAACATGAGATAGATAGATAGATAGATAGATAGATTACACAATTGAATTCTTTCGGTAGATAGATTACCAGTTATTATGATCTGATCAGTGTAGGTATATCCCAGTGGGTCACGATCCCATACATGATATTTTGTCAGATTTAAGAAATTAGATTTTAACAACTTTTCTTTCATTACTTGTTAAAAGATGGTAATACTTGGTATGTTTTGTTATTTAGTCGGAAAGAAAACCGCTCACAAGGTTACGGTGATTTTCTATGAGCTGCATATGTGTGACACATTGCCGCAAGTAAGGAGCACCCAGTGTGAATGGATCTTACTACACAGTCGTACTTGTTCTACGGAGGTCTGTTGAGTTTGGTTGGACCTGCTAAGGGCTGAAGTCCCGCTCACACAGCTCTGAGGGTCCTTGAAGCACGCAAGCCGTCCTACCATGTCAAGTCGACACACTATCAGGACGGAAAAGAGTATATGACACCATAATACTGCTGGGTACACATTATAAGGCAAACTGTTTTAAATTTGCATTAAATATTCAAAATCACTGAAAACTACTGCATTTTGTAACATTAAATCATAATATAGCTAAATTTTTCACTATTTACTATGAAGTAAATGAAGGTCTTATTAATATTTAGTATGTTTTATTTTATTTAATCGGGACGATACAAGTGTATGGTGATTTTTTATAAGCAGCTTAGATGTGGCACAAGGCTGAAAGTAAGAAACTGGAACTTACTATTCAGTCGTAATTGTTTTACCGCGACAAGCTTGCTAACCATTGCGCCATGTCTAGGTGTTGCAATCAAAAGTTTATTAAATGCAAAACTATGCACTTACAGAGACGTTGGTTTGGTTTGCGACTTACTCCACTTGGCTTCACCCAAAACGACTGATAGGCGGTGCTATTTAAGAAGGTAAATATTTCCTTCTCTTTCTCTTTTTCTTCTTGCTACAAGACCCAGCAGTTAGTAGATGAGAATATTCGCCGCGATGCAGTGGCGTTCGTTTCCCTGGGCTACTAACAACTGAACCGTAACACACGCCCATATACACACGTGTGTATCACGCACGTTAGTTCCACGTATAAACAAACAAGCCCCTTCTTATAGGTATCATAATATAGTCGTGGTCTGGGCTCATAACCAATGTTGTTCATCATGACGGTCGTCTTTGAGTATAGAATCCAGAGGTTAGCAGTGAATATTTCGAAGACAGTAGGAAAGCGTTGTTCAGGTTAGCAGTGGATATTTTGGTAAAAATAGCAGAGCGTAGTTCGTCCTTCTGTTATCTCTTCGCCTGACAAGCTGGACTCGACATTCGACAAGAGTAGACAAAATGGCCGCCTTTATACACGACGGATTGAATGTTCTACGTCTTCTGATTGGTTAATCTTCTATTGGTGGACTATAAAGTGAGTTAAATCATTTGGGCTAACTTACTAGTACATACATATACACAAAAAACTGCAACAGTTTGAATGATTTTTCCTTCGATCGAAACTGTGAAAAATGTAAATCTTTTTCATAATAACAGGCACTAATTTCAATTTGATGTAAATTTCAATGTTTTGTGCTTTTTTTTTTTTTTTTATTTTTTTACATTTCACCCAGACTCACATGAGTCCGCCAAATATCGTTTGCGGAAGAAATGCTGCAGAAGTTGTAAATATTTACTGAAGAATTTCCGTATCTTGCATAAATAAGAGATGATTCCCGTCCCATGTTCTAACTTGGTAAGCGTAGAGAATCAGTAAATTTACATTCCTTTCAAGTGGTTTTCTTTTCTACGGTTTGGTTGGCCAGGGAAAGTCCCTTTGAACAAAGTTTCGTTTCCATTTGATTTTTTTTGTTATATTCCCCATAGCCGTAGAGATTTCCAGTCTGTTAGGCTTCACTTGTCAAAAGCTACGTTAAAAAGCGTAAAAAAAAGATTTTGAAGCTAATAGAAATGTTGAAATCTTAAGTGATTCACTTGACCGGCAGCGATTAGTCGATTGAAGCCAATCAACACTTGCTTCCATGTGACTCTTGGCTGACAGCGAAGGTGCCTAGGTAACTCTTGCCACTTTACATCTTGGGAGATTGTCTCCCTTCAAGCAGAGTTGGCCTTTTTCTTGTATTTTATTTTATTTGCACTGTCACATGAGAACCTGCTCATAGCATTTGGTTGCCATAACTATACAACCACCGATTCTCTGACATAGATACAATACGACTTCTCCTATGTGCAGGTAATTGATTTATAACATAAAACACAGTCTTGTACTGGGCAGTGAAATTTATACACTATATTGGCCATCAGTTACATTTGATGCGTTATTTTGATTAGTGACAAGTTTCGTTCTTTGGTATGACGATAAACTACAACCGGCAACAAGACGTCCGTTCTGGAGATATAGGTTTTGAGAAGCATGGAACCCCCTCTTAATTACTGTTGTTCCCAGGACCACCCTGACCCGGTATGGTAGCACATTCTAGAGACCCAATTATCGGCAAATTGTGAACCTCCAAACAAAAATCAAGTTTACATTTTTATGCTAAAATGGACAATACATTTTTTATGTCAAAATGACAATCAAGGCAACACTTAAATATATAAAAATACATTTTTATAGTAAAATTAACAAAAATACAATTTATGATCTAAACATATATATATATCCAAAAACATACCTTTATTAAGAAATTATAAAATTATGTACAAAATATTTAGATTTCGGCATTATATAACACACACAGTTTGATAGGCCGCTAAACAAAATCAATCAAGCTATTAATCACCACTTGCCATAAATAATTATATGCCGATCTGGAAAAGCTACAACTGATAAAAATGAATGATAATAGAGAATCTAGTCCGAAACCAACTGAAATATTCACTATACAATGTGTTAATTGTTTGACGAATGTTTCTAATGGAAAGGTTGCTTTCTAGAGTTCTTGGATAGTGAATCAAAAGCTTAAGTGACCGAAAATTTCAGGATATTCGGCCCTAATAGGTCTTGGTGTTCAAGCTGATATAATTATTAATCCCTTCGGACACCTATTGCTGGGAGATGATAGAAAAAAAATACTGCTAAATCATGTACAGTCGCCGGGATGATTTTTCATTTTTTCTTTTGAAAAATTAACAAGGTACTCAGGGAGAAAGCTGGGGTTTGATGCGCTGAGAACTGAAGCCAAAAATTAGATTCATAATCTTTAAAAACATTTGAGAATTTAGTTTTAAATCTCACCTAAAAAAATATACAGAAATACCTTCTTGCCGCAAGTTTTTGCTTACAAACTCACTTGAAAATGTTACTATTTTAAAAATAAATCCAAATGAACTTGATATTTTTGCATTAGATTCATTAAATTGAAAATCGATTCAAACCAGAATTCTAATCATGAATCATCACAATCAAAATATCCAAATTTTTATTGTATTCGATAAGTAAAAACTGTAGCAGATAGATGTATACGCAAGCCCTTTTATCTGAATTCTTGCATGACGAGGTCACACGTCATGGGTTGGGCTTTATTGCAAACACCCACTAGCAAGAGATCGACCTGGTTTAATACACCTTTCCTACGTACAAGGTCTCCGTTGAGCATTTTAAAAAAAAAAGCTCGCTGTCACCGAGTCCTTGTTTTTAGTGGCCAGTAGGTCGTACCTTTTGATTCCCTGTGTTAAGTTTCAATCTATGTTTCTAAGTATTCAATAAGCAGAATGATATATTAGAAGATTTTCTTTTTACTGTATTCGATAAGTAAAGACTGTAAAACATTGTAAACGTTTACAAAAAAGTAAAGTCAATGAATAAGATGTGTTAGATCAGTTGTTAGATCATAATTAATACAAACAAAAAGTAGTTAAAAGTGTATATCATTATGTCTTTTAATTCCTTGGGTAACATAGGACCACAATAAGACCTCTCCAACGGTTACGGGCGATTCTCTTCATCTCGGCCCATGTCGTGCCGGCTGCCTTTCCGGGGGATTTTGACCAGCACGCGTCACATGCTCCACTTTGCAGGACTCTTCCACAGCTATGTTGTTGTTTGAAGATACCGTTAAGGTTTATGTTAATAAGCTAGTTTGGAAGTGAATAGGTTGTAAGCCTAGAACACTACCCCACACCCAAGGAGGACCACTCCTAATCCACAGACCTGTCGAGCTTGGCTGGACCTGCTAAGGGCCGAAGCCCCCGCCCAATTAGCTCCGGGAGGTGCTTGAAGCACGCAAGCCGTCCTACCATGTCATGTCGACACACCATCAAGACGGAAAAGTGTATATAACACCATAATACTGTTTGATACACATTATTATGCAAAATGTTTTAAATTGGCATTAAATATTCAAAATCACGCTAAAACTACTGCATTTTGTAACATATTAAATCATTTTTCAGCATAATTTCCCTTTGAAGTAAATGAAGGTCTTATTTGATGGCACAATGATTTACTAATAAAGTGCTTGTGCAATGCATCGTGTCCATGTGAAATTTCTAAAGGTTAATTAAATTATACATTTTATAATGCTGTTATATAAGGCTTTCATTGATCAGCGAAATGACATTCCATTGCTAAGACTTAGAACCTAATCTTAATATTCAAACTCGTTAAGACAAAAAACGGTAAATACTTTTTATTTAACATATACCCAAATTTCAAATTCCGTGTAATACCTCGGTTCCAAAATCGACCAGCCCCAACATGCAATGTCGCCTGGGTTACATCCAAATCACGAGGTTAACTCCGATGTTTAGCAAATCGATGTATGAGCTAGCATTTTATCTAAAATGCTGCATGACGAGGTCGTACGTCATGGGTTGGTCTTTATTAACACTCACTCGTAAGAGATCGACGTGGTGTGTTTCACCTGTTGTACGTACAAGGTCTCCGTTGACCATTTAAAAAAAAGAAGCTCGCTGTCACCGAGTCCTTGTTTTTAGTGGCCAGTACGACGTGCGTTTTGATTTCCTGTGTTAAGTTTCTGTTATGGGAACTTACCTATAATAATAATGGACTAATCCTGACATTATAAATACTGCGCCTCGCAAGAGGTATGAGGAGATTATAAGACAAGGCGAGATAATTGAGAGCATATTGTAAGGACATTGGAATAGCGATACTTGTCGAGACAACATAATTCACTCTAACCAAATCTGATAGTCATTACTAATACTTCTACTTCTTTTGTATTATATTTCTGTTGTAATATATCTTTGTATTCCATACCTGTGTTCGTGTTATTCTTTCATTGGTTCTAACCTTGGACCATGACCTTGGTACAAGGAACTTGGACCATAACAGTTTCAATCTATCATTTCTAAGTATTCAATAAGCAGAATGTTACATTAGAAGATTAAAATTTGGCGCATGCTCTGTGACATTACGTGACACCCATTAGCATGAAATAAACTTGGTATGCGTCACCCTGCCTACATTTACCTTGTTCTAGGTTTTCTTTGAACATTTTAAAAGGCTCGCTATCTCCGATTCGTTGTGTTTGGTCGCTAGGGTACGGTCTGCTTTTTCATTTACTGGGTTAATTTGAAATCTGCCATTTTTATGTATTTGATAATCAGAATGAGACATTAAAATGTTAAAATTTGTCGCAAGCAACGTAACATTATGTTTGTTCGTCTTCTATTCATATTTAAGTGATGTTGTTTTCGCAGATATCCTAGAAATTTTGATATATGTGCAGTATTTATTTATATATATATATATATATATATATATATATATATATATATATATATAGGCGTGTGATTGTGTCTGTGCGTTTATTTTGAGATAGATACATTCTCAAGAGCTATGGCGTCTTCAACGAGAAAATATTTTACTTTACTTCAAATTTGAGTACATAGGAAGGAACATGTGAAGCGATCGCGTGTGGCGGGAAGTTAAGACTAATTCTTTTTTCCTCGGCAATACTTTCCACAGCGGAGGAAATTGCTCAGGAGGCGTGACATTTATTTTATCATTTCCCCTCCACGTGTCTGTTGCTCTTAAGTGTCTCTTGAAAGTCGTACGACTTCTCACTGGACAAAACACGAAAGGAAGAGATAAAAATGTATTATGTGTATTAGTTAGTAGGTGAGGACGGGTTGGTTGAGGTATGGGAACACATATATCGACTGCTAGTTAATAAGTCAACTAGTGAAGAGAGTAAGCAGGCACCAAAAAAGAAAGAAAAAAAAACGGTGAAAGAACATAAAGAAATATTAGTACTGGTAAAGAAAAAAAATCCAAGATTCCTGGAAAGATATATAGGAGATTGTTGAGAGCGTTAGTATTAGGTCGTAGCCACGCGCTAAGCTTTTAGTTCATGTCGAACTATTTGCCTCCGGACAGAGAGGCCCCAGACGATGGAAGGGGTGGGTAGACAAACCCGACCCGGTTATTACGTTGTCTATGGGGAATATTTGCCTGGGTCTACAAGCTGGAAAAACCCATGTTAAACCGGACTTGTACGACATCTCACTCTTTCAGGAGCTCGGATATATACAGAGGCTGCCTCGAAACGGTGCATAGGTTAACAAGCTTGTCTCGCTAGAACGATTGCGACTGAATAGTGAGCTCGATACTCACTGGGTGCTCCCTACTTTCTGGCTTGTGGCACAGCGAAGCAAGGCTTGGAAAAAAAACTATACGAGATTCTTATAGTATTATCCGAGAATACTGGAAATAAAGCGTTGATGACACTGGAAAATGATCCAGAGTACTCGAAACAACATCGGAGATTACAGCAAGTCTGTCCGTAAGAACTCGAAAGAGAGTTCTAAAATTAAATATACGTAATTACTCGGAGAAAATATCCGTAAAAAGGAGACGGAAATATCGTAAAATACCGGAAATTATCCTCGGGTAATTGAAATAAATAACCGGGAGTTTTGGAAAGACGTATTCGAATGTTCTTGGAAGTAATATCCTTGAGAAATGCTGGAAATAAATATCCCTGGAGGTAAGAAATATCCAAGAGTACCTGAAAGAAATAATCAATAAAACGAGAAAGAAATATCCAGGAGTACTTGAAAGTAATATCCAAGATTAATAGAATAAAATATCAGTATGTGATGGAAAGAAATATCCGAAGATATAAGAAAATATGAATGAGTACCTGAAAGAAATAATCAATAAAACGGGGAAGAAATATCCAGGAGTACTTGAAAGTAATATACAAGAGTAACAGAATAAAATATCTGTATGTGATGGAAAGAAATATCCTAAGATATAGGAAAATATGAAAGAGTACCTGAAAGAAATAATCAATAAAACGGGGAAGAAATATCCAGGAGTACTTGAAAGTAATATCCAGGAGTAACAGAATAAAATATCAGTGTGTGATGGAAAGAAATATCCGAAGATATAAGAAAATATGAATGAGTACCTGAAAGAAATAATCAATAAAACGGGGAAGAAATATCCAGGAGTACTTGAAAGTAATATCCAAGAGTAACAGAATAAAATATCAGTGTGTGATGGAAAGAAATATCCGAAGGTATAGGAAAATGTCCAAGAGTACCTGAAAGAAATAATCAATAAAACGGGGAAGAAATATCCAGGAGTACTTGAAAGTAATATACAAGAGTAACAGAATAAAATATCTGTATGTGATGGAAAGAAATATCCTAAGATATAGGAAAATATGAAAGAGTACCTGAAAGAAATAATCAATAAAACGGGAAATAAATATCCGAGAGTACTTGAAAATATGCTAGAGTGCTGGAAAATATTCATGAAATCTTGAACGAAACCATCGAGAGTATGGGAAAGAATGTTCTGGGAGTACTTATAAAAAAGAATCGAGAACACAGAAAATGAATATCCGTGAGTACTTGAAAGTAATATTTGCGAGTAATGAAAATAAATTTCAGAAAGAGATGGAAATAAATATCAAAAGACATAGGAAACAATCAGAGAGTACCCGACGGAAATAACTTGGTGTATGAGAGTTATAACCGAACGTACCTTATTGGAAGATAACAGTAAGAAATATCCGAAAGTGTTGCGCGTCCTGGGTAAGACGATAAACTACATCTGCGTCATGTGTATGACGATAAACTACATCCGCGTCCTGGGTAAGCCGATAAAATACATTCGCGTCCTGGGTATGACGATAAACTACATCCGCGTCCTGGGTATGACTATAAACTACATCCGCGTCCTGGGTATGACTATAAACTACATCCATGTCCTGGGTATGGCTATAAACTACAACCGCGTCCTGGGTATGACTATAAACTACATCCGCATCCTGGGTATGACGATAAACTACATCCACGTTCTAGGTATGAATATAAACTACATCCGAATCATGGGTATGACTATAAACTACATAAGCATCCTGGGTATGACTATAAACTACATCCATGTCCTGGGTATGACTATAAACTACATACGCATCCTGGGTATGACTATAAACTACATCCACGTCCTGGGTATGACGATAAACTACATCCGCGTCTTGGGTATGACGATAAACTACATCCGCGTCCTGGGTATGACGATAAACTACGTCCGACAGCAAGGCCTCTGATAATACGTTTATGGAAAAATAATGTTGCCAGCTGTACGTTTTTGAAAAAATATTACTAGCTATACGTTTTTGAAAGAATAGTGTTGCCGGCTATACATTTTTGAAAAAAATAATAGTACCAGCTATAGATTTTTGAGGAAAATATATTATTAGAAATAGATTTTTTGACAGAACAAAAAAATTACCAGAAAAAAAAAGTTGTCGGAATTAAATGACCTATTGAGGTTGATATGCCGTAAAACAAACCAAACCAAACCAAACCAAACCAAACCAAACCGAAAGTTTTGCAAAACAAATATCCAATGTATTGGATACAATTCGAGAGGACTTGAAAGATATAATCGAGGGTACGGGAAAGAAGTATCCGTGGGAGCTTGAAATCATATCTGTAGATAATGAAAAGACATAATCGAAAGTGCTGGAATGTAATATCCGAGGGGATAAGAAAATATTCCACAGTACTTGAAATAAATAATCGTAAGCATGGGAGACAATTATCCACGAGTACTTGAAATTAATTACAGCAGTATCGTATATGAGAGGGAAATGAAGACCACGAAAAATGATCTCAAGGAGTCAGTGGGTGCATAGTGATTAGCTCTGAAACTAGGTGCCCTGGAATGATATCAATAAAAAAAATATCCCTGAAACATTCACTCACGGAAAAGAAATTTAGAAATTCTGTGTTATGTTTGGATCAATAATTTTTTGTATTTTCAAAATACATATTGCTTTCCACTATGGTACAAGTTGTACATGTAGGAACTATTTAGGATTTCATAGAGACTTTGAGGTATTACAGTGATTGTAGTAAGAATGATATGTAAGAATGTGTTGTTTTGGTGTAAAAAATACCGTGGTAGTTATGTGGCTAGCTAGGTTTTATTATAAAATAGAAGACCAGCTTCTCCGACCCCACTTTTGGCCTTGTGACACATTTTTGTAATTTAAAAAAAATATTACTTTCCTCTCTTGGAGTTTCATTATTTTTAAGTTGTTTTTTTTCTTTCTGTCTCCGCCTTCGACGCACAAATTGTAGATATGACAACTAGTTAAGACTTTTTAGAGACTTTGAGGTATTATGGTCGCTGTAGTAAGAATGTGTTTTTGGTGTAAGGAATATCTGTGCTATGTTTGGGTGAATAATTATGGTTGGCTAAGTTTATGATAGGACCGATTGAAGATCAACCTTCCCTCATTCTTCTCCTTGTGCGACATTTTTTGTATTTACAAAATAAATATCGCTTTCCACTATGGTATAAGTTGTACATGTTGGAACTATTTATGATTTCATAGAGACTTAGAGGTATTACAGTGATTGTAGTAAGTATGATAAGTAAGAATTTGTTGTTTTGGTGTAAAGAATAATGTGGTAGGTTTGTGACTAGCTAGGTTTTATTATAAGATAAAAGACCAGCCCTCATTTATCCCCACTTTTGGCCTTGTGACACATTTTTGTATTATATCAAAATAAATTTTATTTACTACCTATATCAGTGTATACGTGTCATTGTGTGTAACTAAAGAAAAAAAAGACTACAATGGAAATGAAATAAAGAATTCTAAAATAAAGTATTTAAATATTGTACATGTTTTGAATAGAACCAAAATTAAGGTGTCCGTAATTCTTTGTTAAAGAAATGTCGAAGAAATTCCTTATCAGTTATCGAGAGAAAGACTCACTATTCCTCAAATCCCGACTTTTGGACGCCAAAAATGTGAACCTCACTGATAATCGAGACGATTTGTTTGCTGACTGGCCGAAACTGTGATGTATCAAGACCCCCCCCCCACCTCACATGACTCATCCCTGCGTGATATTCTAACCCTTAATCCACAAGAGATATTCAAGAGAAAGATATCGGTTAAAACCTACCTTAGCCGCTAGAAGAAGTGGCGTCAACACTAAAATATATTTATACATGGAGGACGACGGAAAGAAGGGAAGAGAGTGTGCGGGGAGAGGTTGGTGTTTGAACATCGGACAAAGTTTTAGATCAGAAATAAATAAGTAAATCTCTTTGATCTCTACGTCCATATATTCATCCACGCATGTTTTGTATATATTTTTTCTGCCTCTATGTGTCGTGTTCCTTCAGGTTGATCGTCAGTGATCATAGTTCTCCACGACTTCCTATGATTTGTAGGTCTTAGTAAGCTGTGTTTCGAATACGAATAAAATAAAATAAGAAGATAAACACATAAATTCTTATCCTAATAGAAGGGAGAATTGAAAATAATATTTTATTTACAAAGCAATCATTGACTTTAAAATAAATAACAATATAAATAATATGATCTAATATATATATAAAAATGTATATGTATTATAAATATACTGATTTAAAAATATGGTTTCATCGCTACACGGGAATTACCATGTTTCAAAAGGAGAAACCAAAGGCTTCAAATTCAATTATATTAAATTAAATGCATTGGTTCTGTTTCATCTTCAAGTGAATTTTGGTATTCAAAATTCGATGCAAAATTCACTTGAAGATGAAACAGAACTAATGATTTAATTTGCTTTTATTTTAAAATATATCAAAATAATGAAGCAACCAAATTAAATTGAAAAAAAAAAACAATAAAATAAATTAATATCTTAATATTTTCGTTTATTTTTAGTTGCGTAAGCCATACTGGCGTCGGTAGATAATAGAGTTAATCAATTTACTTTATTTACTGCATATACTCGTGTATAGTGCTCGGTTTTAATATCAGTAATTTTGAGGCAAAAAATTGGGTGCGCGCTGTACACAGGAAAGTATTAATAACATAAAATGCACCAAAAAGTACACCATAATAATATAAAAAAAAATTTCAAGATAAATCCAACAAAAACAAAATAATATAAATCAGGTAATTAATAAAGATAATAAAATATATAAATGTGACAAATAATAGAATAATTAATTAAATAATAAATCATACTTATTATAAAACCCAGGTTGTGTGTGAGTGTGTGTCTGTACGTCTGTATATTGGATCGGATTTCCTACATTTTTCAAACGATTTCAACAAAACTTTACAGAGCATCGTAAAATTACCTTGCGGTGGATCTAACAGCGCCAAAAATTTGAAAAGACATAATAGTTTTTGCACGAAATCAAGTTGAAAACACGATTAAGAGGCATCGCTATCGCGAGAATGAAAAAAGGGCAATTCATATCGAGTTATACTTATTATAAAACCCAGGTTGTTTGAGTGTGTGTGTGTGTGTTTGTGTGTGTGTGTGCGCGCGCGCGCGCGTGTGTGTGTGTGTGTGTGTGTTCCTTTATATATGGGATCGGATTTCCTAGATTTATCAACCGATTTCAACAAAACTTCACAGGACTACGTAAAATTACCTTGCGGTGGTTCTGACAGCGCCAAACATCGGAAAAACACAATTGTTTTTGCACGAAATCAATTTGAAAACACGATTAAGAGGCATCACGAGAATGAAAGGGGGACAACTCATATCGAGTTATACTTATTTTAAAATCCAGGTTGTGTGTGTGTGTGTGTGTGTGTGTTCATTTATATATGGGATCGGATTTCCTACATTTTTCAACCGATTTCAACAAAACTTTACTTTTTTTTTGGTAGGTAGTGTTTCATATTGTCTTGCACACTTTTCCCTTTATTTTTACATTCAGAATGCTTTAAAAATTCCATTTACAAGACAATAATAAAATTCTATTCAATCGATAGACTCATAACGGTTGAAAACAATGTTTTTGTTTGAGTTTGGGTTTGACCAATTTGTAAAAAAAAAAAAAAAAAAAACAAAAAATTAATTAAGACATCCGTGTCCGTCAACCTTAAACAATAATCTTTGTCAGTTTTATTTTTCAGTCTTTATGATGGTCGATACTTGATCTATCTCCTACTGTTACATCCCCGGGCAACGCCGGGCTCTACTGCTAGTTAAATCTAATACACCAAGATAAAAGAAAATAAATGAAATAAACAAAATAAACTAACCCAAACCGAAGAGACAATAATATACAATAAACAATGAAATAAATTCTAATTCTGGGTGTTCAATCCCAGGATCATCCTGATTCCAAAAAGGTACAATGTGTCTATGGAGAGAAAGTGTATCTAGTGCAGTGGTTCTCAACCGGGGTCTACATGGACCCTAGGGGTCCATGTAATATTTCCGGGGGTCCACAGGCAAAACTCAATTGTTGTGTTAATTAAAAATAGTAATAATAATTATTATTATAATTATAGTAGAATATTTTATTTGTATTAAATTAGTTTTCATTTAAAAATAAAGCTTAATCGTATACTATTTCTTTGATAATTAAAACCTTAAAATTTATATTAGTGAATAGAAAATTGTTCTTATGTCCAATAGCTATGAAGGGGTCCACCAAGATAAAAAGAAGGGGAAAGGGGTCCATGGGTAAAAAAAGGTTGAGATCCACTGAATTCTAGTGTAAGAGGTGTTTGAGACACACGAACGGATAGATAGGATTTGTCTTTTATTTATTTAGACTATTATTTTTCGTATCTATTTTGTATTTTCTACCTTTTTTCTTACTTTTCTTATTCCTTTCTTTTCTCTTTCTTTATTGTTTTTATTTCCCTTTTCCCCCACTTTCATTAGTTTTGTATATCATTCTTCATTGTACGTCTCGTTACTTTTATTCTAGTTTTCTTCACCATATTATTCTATAAAAATCTCCGTTATTATTTTCTTCTTTCTTTCTTTCTTTTTTTTTTCTTTTTTCTTTCTCATATATTCTCTTTTCTTTCTTCGTATTACTTTTCTTTCTTTCTTTCTTTCTTTCTTTCTTTCTTTCTTTCTTTCTATTTTCCATTTCATCTTTTCTTTCTATGATTCTCTTCTTCCTTTACTTCCTTTTACTAATTTTTGTTACATTCTCTTGTTTTCATTTTCCTTCTACCCTGTTTTTTTTTGCTTTTCCTTATTCATTTTTTCATTTGTCTCTTTTAACTTTCCTTATTTTTTCTTTCTACTCATTACTTCTTCCTTTTTTCATAATATTTTTCATTTATTAATTCCTTTTTTCATTCATTCATTTTTTTCTTTTTTCTTTCTTTCCTTCTCTTGGTTATAATTAATTTCATTCTTTTACTTTCCTTATTTTTATCTCAATTTTGATTTCTGACTTTCTTTCTTTCTTTCTTTCTTTCTTTACTTATCTCGTTATAATTCCTTCCATTGATCCTTCTTTCTTTCTTTATTTCTCAATATTTTCCTCTCTTTATATTTACTTATTTTCTTCTTTTTTGATATCATAATTTTTCCCTTATTCGATTTTCCTTCGATATTTATTTCTTTGTTTACTATCACGTTATAATTCCTTCCATTGATCTTTCTTTCTTTATTTCTTTCTTTCTTTCTTACTTTTGTACTTACTTATTTCGTTGTAATTCCTTCCATTGATCTTCCTTTCTTTCTTTCCTTCTTTCTTTCTTTCTTTTTTTACTTACTTTTTTCGTTATAATTCCTTCCATTGATCTTTCTTTCTTTTTTTCTTTCTTTCTTTCTTTCTTTCTTTACTTATCTCATTATACTTCCTTCCATTCATCTTCCTTTCTTTCTTTCTTTACTTCTTTCTTTCTTTCTTTCTTTATCTCGTTATAAATCCTTCCATTAATCTTTCTTTCTTTCTCAATATTTTCCTCTCTTTATATTTACTTATTTTCTTCTTTTTTGATATCATAATTTTTCCCTTGTCGATTTTTCTTCGATTTTTCTTTCTTTATTTACTATCACGTTATAATTTCCTTCCATTGATCTTTCTTTCTTTCTTTCTTTCTTTCTTTCTTTTCTTTCTTTCTTTCTTTCTTTCCTTCTTTCTTTCTTTCTTTCTTTACTTACTTTTTTCGTTATAATTCCTTCCATTGATCTTTCTTTCTTTATTTATTTACTTATCTCATTATACTTCCTTCCATTCAGCTTTCTTTCTTTCCTTCTTTCTTTCTTTCTTTCTTTCTTTCTTTCTTTCTTTCTTTATCTCGTTATAAATCCTTCCATTAATCTTTCTTTCTTTCTGAATATTTTCCTCTCTTTATATTTACTTATTTTCTTCTTTTTTGATATCATAATTTTCCCCGTGTTCGATTTTTCGTTTATCTTTTCTCCCCATTTTAGATTTTTTATTTCTTTAATTTTTTTGTTCCTTTCCTTTTTTTTATTTTTCGTTCCTTTACTTCTCTATTTTTCTTTCTCTTTTCACTTGTTTCCCAAAATCTTTCTTTCTTTTTCTTTCCTTAATTTTTTCCATTTTTTAAATTTCTTCTCTTAACTTTCCTCTCTCTTTTCAGTGCTTTCCTTCTTTGTTTTATTTCTTCTTTCTTTATTTTTTTATCCAACATTTTCTTTCCTTCTTTATCCTTTTCTTCTTTTTACTTTCCACTTATTCAGTTGCTAATTTTAATTCTCTACCCATTTATTTTATATTCTTTAATAAAAAATATAAATATCTTTCTTATTCTTGTTTTCTTCTCCATTATACGTGTTCTGATTTCGATCTGTTTTTTTTTTTTTTTTTTTTTTTTTTTTCGATATTGAAAAAAATGGATCTAACTCTTAATTTCTACAATTCCTTTCCCATTCTTCCTCCGTCGACTTTAATAAGCTCTTTATCTAACCTCTCTTAGAATCCTTCCTGTCTTTTATTCGTCTCTTCCTGGCACTTCTTCAAACGTCTTTTCTTTCATTCAAAGCGAATATTCATTTTCTATCCGTACATTTGTCGGATAATACTTTTTCGCCATTTTTCATCCTCTGGCTCAGAGCGATTGTCGGATCTCATTTTTCCCGCCAATTTTTAAAACACCCACTCGAATGACTAGTTCCTTACGTCCTCCTTCTTCCGTTTTAATATTTCGTCCGCACTCTCTCTTCCTGTGGCTAATTTTTTTTTTCTCGGCTATATATTTATGTACTTAAAACCTTTTAGCCTCGGCAAATCAATATTTAAAAAAAAAAAAAAAAAAAAACGGAAATCAATCGCATTTAACACGTGTTATTCTTTGTAGTCATTGTTAAGCTTTTCACGCCTATTGTTGAATTATTTTCCATGAATCCAGCGAACGTACGAATTATAAGCGACACGATAAGAAGGAAATAAAAGATGCATTTTCACAAAGGTTCTTGTTTATATCGATTTTTGAAAAAAAGTATAGCATACTTCTAATACTACTAAAGTTCAAATGTATCAGACAATTGTATCGGTCGATGTAACAAAGGATCTTTGAATATTGAGTTTAAATGAAATTCGGGTTTATTGGATTTGTTCAGCTCATACGTTAAAGCGCAACTAGGAAAAAAATGTAGAATTATCCTGCTTGTGACGATAAACTTCATCCGCAAGACCTCTGATTTGTAGAGTTGAGGTTTTAAGAAGCATTGAACTACCTCTTAATTATTGTTTTCTTAGCACCTGTTACGGTTCCAACTATAATCGAAACTAAAATACTATGAAAGTATAAAAATAGTATTTTGTAGCAAAATGACCAACAATACATTTTATCTGTAGTTGAAGCCATAAAATTGTGTTAAAAATATTTAAACTTCAGCATTATATAGCCCAGAGAGATCGATAGGCTGCTAAACAAATTCAACCAACCAACAAAACATTTATATTAAAATGACCAACAACACATTTTTAACTGTATTTGAAGGCATACAATTGTGTTCGAAATATATTTAGTTGAAGCCAAAAAATAGTGTTCAAAATATTCAGATTTCGGTATTAAATAACCCGTAGAAGTTGATGTGCCGCTAAACAAAATCAACCAACCAACAGTACATATTTATATCAAAATGACCAAAAAACGTTTAATATGTACTTGAAGGCATGCAATTACGTTCAAAATATATTTAGCTGAATCCATAAAATTGTGTTCAAAATATTTAGATTTCGGCATTAAATAACGCGTCGAAGTTGATATGCCGCTAAATAAAATCAACCAGCCAACAATACATATTTATATTAAAATGACCTACAATACATTTTATTTGTAGTTGAAGGCATTCAATTGCGTTCAAAATATATTTAGTTGACGCCATATAATTGTGTTCAAATTATTGAGATTTCGGCATTAAATAACCCATAGATGCTAATATGCTTCTAAACAAAATCAACCAACCAACAAGATCGCTCTATGAGTCGTACGATTTTTGAATCAAGCACGGGCAACGCCTGGCCATGCTGCTAGTAAGGAATATATCCAACTGTGTAGAATGTTTTTCGAAACTATCTGCAAAGTCACTTGTCGAGATTACTATCAGCTTATTTGATGAATTCTACTTAGTTTCTTTCGTAGCATTTCAAATAAGACTTTAGAGTTGGGCAAAAATTTATGCCTGAGGTCAGGCTGTTTCAAAACCTGATCAATGCAATATTTCGCCAACAAAAACGGTTTGAAAGTGATACGAAGCTGTTTACTTCGCCCCTTGTATTTTGAAACTGAAATTAACGAGATAGATTAAAGTTCATTTCTCTTCCGATTATGACGGTAATATGTTGTTCAATTTGTAACAAAGTTGTATGAAGGCCGCACAACCGATACATACAAAATATTATATACGGGTTTCATTACATGTGAAAGATAAGGAAGCTTTACAAGAATTTCTTTCTTTTTTAGTTTTTCTAATGTTTTTTCAAATGTTTTTACGAAGAGAATATAGAATCAGTCCGTAGAAATATTTGTCCCAAACGCCTTCTGACAATTAGTCTCAAAGGCTTTTTTGTTAGTATATTTTTTCTTATGTTCTAATTTATATTGTGCAAGAGTAGCAGCAATTCTAAGTCATACACTGTAGAATTCGTATTAATTCTAGATTGTGAATCTCTTTAAAACACCGCTAAAACATCACATCAGATATCATATAACAAAGAGACTTTCTCTTCTCGAAAATCTGATATAAAATGTTAAAATTGCATTGTACATGAATCTGCGTCCAAAATGCACTGAAATGCTTTTTATTATTACAATGGAGGCATTGCAAATCATGCATTGCATGTGATTTTCCCCCGAAATAATGGCATTCAGATCAGTTTACTATAAAAATGCTTTGAAAAGATTAAATATAATAGATGCATTGCAAATCATTTTACAGTTCAAATGCGTTGAAATTAATTTTTCAATATAAATGTATTGCAAATCATTTTCTATGACAATGTGTGGAAATTATTTTGCCAAGATAGATGAATTGCAAAATCATTTTACCCTAAAATTGCATTGCAATTGATTTTACGACAAAAATGATTTACGAGTGAGTTTGCTACATTGATGAGTTCAAATGATTTTACTTTAAAAGATGCACTGCAAACTATTTTACTTTAAAATGCATTGGGAATTATTTCCTGCAAGAACTGGATCGAAATAGTCAACCGATAAAACCAATTTTACTATAAGAATGTATTAGAGATCATTTTAATACAAAATGAACATGAATAAATTGTAAATTATTTTATTATAGAATGAATTTTAAATGATTTTACGACAGAAATGCATTACGGTTGAATTCTACGAAAAATATGCATTTTATGAAAAGGCACTCTATGAAAAGACGTGGGAATGATTTTTATATAATATAAAAATTGCAAATGACTTTATTATAAAAATTAATTTTAAATGAGTTTAATATGTAAATACAATGAAATGTGATTGCTATAAAAAATTAATTGGAAATGACCTTCTATAAAATATATTGCAGAGAATTATACGATAAAATGGATTCTAAATGTTTTTGCTCTAAAATGGTTTTAAGAGAAATGAATTGTGAATAATTTTACTATAAGATACATTACAATTTGTTATAAGAAAAAAAAGCGTTGTGAATAATTTTAATCTAAAAATGAATTACAATTGGTTTCACAATAAAAATGTATTGCGAATCATTTTCTTTAAAAACGATTTACTATTGGTTTTACGATAAAATACATTTCAAATGATTTTACTATAAAATACATTACAATTTGTTTTATGAAAAACTGCATTGTGAATGATTTTAATATAAAAATGTATTACATTTGGTTTCACAATAAAAATGTATTGAGAATGATTTTACTGTACAAATGAATTGCTAATGGTTTTACGATAAAATACATTTCGAATGATTTTACTATGAAAATGCATTACAAATGGTTTTACAATAAAATACATTGTGAATGATTTTACTATGAAAATGCATTACAAATGGTTTTACAATAAAATACATTGTGAATGATTTTACTATGAAAATGCATTACAAATGGTTTTACAATAAAATACATTGTGAATGATTTTACTATGAAAATGCATTACAAATGGTTTTGCAATAAAATACATTGTGAATGATTTTACTATGAAAATGCATTACAAATGGTTTTACAATAAAATACATTGTGAATGATTTTACTATGAAAATACATTACAAATGGTTTTACAATAAAATACATTGTGAATGATTTTACTATGAAAATGCATTACAAATGGTTTTCCAATAAAATACATTGTGAATGATTTTAATATAATAATGCATTACGGTTGGTTTCGCAATAAAAATGTATTGCGAATGATTTTACTGTAAAAATGCATTGCTATTAATTTTACGATAAAATGCATTACGAATGATTTTACTATGAAAATACATTACAAATGGTTTTACGATCAAATTCTTTGTGAATGATTTTAGTGTAAAACTGAATTTCAAATGACGTTACATATTCGTTGCAATTTCTCGATGGAACTATTAAACAAATATAGAAATTATTTCTACATTTTAGTCATAATTACTAGCTCATAACTTTTATATCGTTAACCCACTTGAATTCTGATTGGGTCATTCTCCTTCTGGCGTAGGGCCCAGTAATTTACTAATGTTTTATGGATACATGGTATTAGATAATATTAACCCCACTCTATGATGGCCACTGAACGGAAGATTCAAGCTATTGAAGAGCGTGTAGCCTTCTCTTGTTTGTTGTTTCCAGGTCTACCCTGACACGAGCTGGTATCATCTGTTAGGCTATTGGAAAATAGTGACCCCAAACAACAATAAAAACACGAGGTAAGTATAAATCCATTTTTATAGTAAAAATAACAGCAATATATTTATGGAAAATAATATTAAAAACAAAACATTTTCAGAGGAAAATAACAATGCAACATTAAAAATTATAGAAATATATATTTAAACAAAATTAGCAGCAATACATTTTTATCATCTACAAACTAAAACGACATATGTTTACCCGGAATGAATAAATTTGAGATGAAGGTATAAAATGGCGTTGAAACATATAAAGGGTGTGAAGGATGAATTGTCGTCTAAATTACGCAAAAACTGAAAATAAAACTTGCATCTCATTTTAACAGATATATTTCCCAACATTACACAAAAATATCTTCACATACTAAAGAGTAAATCTATTCAATAAAAACAATTTAGCTTCAACCACGACAATCAGACAGAATCTCCTGCAATTCTTCTGGATGGTCACCTTGTTTAAATTGATGAATGCTGCTAGAATCCTTGCCTACAGTTAATCTATGCTGTAACAAGGAGTTTATTTAGGACTCTTGCACAACTGCGCCCCACACACAATCATCAAGGCAGTTGCAGTCTTTAGAGTTAAGTGACTAGATGTTAGGGTGATGTGATCGCAGAAATTGTCTGACAGTCATGACTGGGTTCTCCTGCTTGTTCGACATGGTGCAGAGTCCTGTTGCTAGATCTAGGGTCTTCCTCTTGACCTAAGGGAAGACTACCATCGCAAGGCACCTGATGCAGGCCTCCGTGTCGAGTATGTCCATCACCAACAAATTCGGGAGTTCTTTTTCTTAGAACGACCAGAGTGAGTTTTCAAAGCTGCCGTACTTTCGTAATCACCATTAGACTCATCCAACTCTTTCCGAATCCTCTGAACTGGTCTCAGATTGAAACCCCAAAATATTCGTATTGAAGCTTCTGGCGCGAATGACAAGCAGTACAGCATGCCGTTTCCAATTTTTTGGCTAAGTGAATTGCGTCAAGGTTCTCGTTTTCTCGGAGATTGTGTCCAACTGACCCCACTATACTATCCAGACGACAAAATAATAATAACAAGGAATGAGCATGCGCGAAATTAAAAATATAAAATACCGACAATTTAACCATCGCACCCTGTATAGACGAAGCCCTAAAATTACATACAATATTCAGATTTCGGTATTAAATAGAGGTTGATATGCCGCTACACAAAATCAACCCCGAAGTATAATGATTATCTGTTTTCTCCTAAATGTATGTAAATACTGAGCCTGCCAAATCAGGGATTGAACCCACAACTAGCACAATGGCAATTACAACCGCCTTCTCTATTAAGCCACATGCATCTCCCAGCAGAATATATACCGAAAAATTAGTAATTGTATTGAGAACAAATATTATTAATAAAATGATATAAAAATGGTTAAATTAAATGCAAATGAATGGTAGGAAGCACGGTGGAGTAATGTATTGGGGAATCGGAGAGCCGTGTTCGAATTCCAGTCGAATCCATTACATTCACTTACATGCTAATGCCCTTGAGAAAGGTGTGAATCCTCTTCGTCTCCCTCCAGCTATGGGTAAATAACGAGACAGACTGGGTTCTATAGCCTTGGATGGCAGCTGGTCTAGGAGAAGGAAAAACTCTGAATTCAAAACCTGCGGAGGGTCGTTTGGGGACCTTGTGGGACTTAGTGCACCAGGTCTCTGTATTCGGCCCTTCAAAAAGTGTGGATGGTCCTATACAAAACCTTCACCACTATAATCAAATCCCATGCGCTATACATGCAGGTTGGGGACCTTGTGCCACATAGTGCACCAGATCTCTGTAATCGGCCCTTCAAAAAGTGTGGATGGTCCTTCTCGAAACCTTCACCATTATAATCAAATCTTATGTGCTATACATGCAGGTTGGGGACCGCTTGTGAATTCCAAATTCTCATGAAACTCCAATATTGGAGCCGGCTCAACCCACCTCGAGTGAATGCCGTTAGAGGTTACAGGTAAAAGGAATGGTTGCTATTATTTAATTGGGTTCTTCTATAGAATATTCAGTATATATTTCTAAGCTACAGACACGCGCTGTTGATTTTCCCATGTTCATTTTAAGCCCGTTGTGCACAAAAATATATTATAATATCGTTGATCGACTTTTGAAGAGTGCAAAACTTTAAACGGTTAACACCTAATTGTTACCCTCATCCGTTATACATTTTTTTTTTAGTATCAAACTATTTTAATTGTCTCTTTTATTTTCCCTTTATTATTTTCATTTTTGTTTAAATAATAATGTCAAACCTAAGCGTCATTGTTAAATTTTGTCCTTACAAAAGTTTTCCAAAATAATTGGATACATCCAGGTAGAACGTGGAAGTGTCTTCAGAAAGCTTGCAAAAGATTCCAAATACTAATAAGCAATTCTTTATTCATGGAACCAGTGACAAAATTATGTTATACAACGCTTTATTGCACAGCAGGCAAAGTAATTACGAACTCGCAAGCTGAATTCTCTCATGGGACACACAGTATTCGTTAAATGCATTGTAGATGTAGTTTTATTCAGACTGTTTTCATTTGGATTGTTGGGAAAGATTAATTAGATAATACGCGAAGGATTATATCTATTTCACTGCTTATGTTGGTAATAATTACATATGTACACTTTTCATGCCATCCTTAAATGTGTTCGGTCAGACGAGCAGATATGAATGTACATTAGGAAATCATGGAAAATTGTAGTTTAAAAACAGTAAAATCGACCTTGCTAAACGAAACTCTCCTCTGTGGCTAAATCGGTAAAAGCACGTCAGTAACAGTCAAATGTGTGTATTTTTTCCGTATATTTTATATTTACTCTCTGTTTTGGTGTATATTTTAGATACCTACATTAGGCACTCTGTAGTGTCTACAAAATCGGAATTTATTTTACACATATATATATATATATATATATATATATATATATATATATGTATGTATGTATGTATGAGAAATTAAGAAATTCATGTAATTAAGACTGTTTATTATAAACAGAGCATTTACTTAAATAACTGTATCTATAAAAATAACGTATAAACGGAAAATGTATTAAAATATTTGTCGGAATTACTATACGTTAATATACGGTTCGAGAGATATGATAGTTCGAAAAAGACCTTGGATATTTCTTTGTTGAAAAATAGGATTTGGAATTTTGCTAAGAGGATGATTCCTCTATAGCTAAACAGTAGAGCACCTCAGGGCAACTCATGATTTCGTGTAAAAGACAAGTTCCATTCATGTCAGAGGAGACTTTTTCTACGAAATTTCTCCGACATCCATACTGGTAAATGTAAGTAATACTCTTATTATAAAAAGAGAATTTACTTAAAATATTGTAACTATAAAAATAACGTACATAAAGAAAATAGATTTTGTTTAAACGTTATTTTTATTGACATAATATATTCATGTAAATTATCTGTTTTTTTTTATTTTTATTTTTTAATTAAACAATATTAATTACAATTACCAGCCCGTTGAAACTTGACTAATGCATGGAATAATAATGCAACACAAAATGTACTTAGAACAAAATGTATTGAAACAAGAAAGTGTACACAATATTTACATATCGTCTTTTGTATATTCCTGGTAAGACCGTTCCTGGAGAATGTGTTGACTGAGTCGCAGTCGGGCAGAGTCTCTGGTTGAATCTCTTGATTCCTCTCTCTCTTCCCGGTACCAACCATATTTATATGGTCGGTACTCCGCTGTGCAAATTAGGTGGATCCTACCACAACACAGCCTGAATCTTAAGCTTAAGTACAAAATGTAAATTATCTGACAGGATTCGAACCTGGAACCCTAATGTGAACCATCATTTGATCTGATGTGCTGTTAACTATTTAGTCACAAGGAAACGTCTGGTTAGCAAAGTTTGAATTACTGTTTATAAACATAATCTTCGACAATTTTTCTCAATCATCACTTTTCACGAAATATATCTTCACGCACATGACAGCATATTGATTAAGTCCGACAATAATTTTAATATATTTTCTCATTAAACATTACATGTAATTAATACTGTTTAATTAAAAAAAATAAAAAAACAAAACATTTACTTAAATTATATCTAACAAAAAAGAAGTAAACGGAAAATATATTAAAACAATTGTTGGTCTTCATCCATTTCATAATATATATTCTTCTTCAAGCTATAGGTAAATAGAGGAAGAGATTGGGTTCTATAGACTTGGATGGCAGTTGGTTGAGGAAAAGGAAAACTCTGAATTCAAAACATGCGGGGGATCATTTGGGGACCTTTTGGCACGTAGTGTACCAGGTTTCTGTTGTAGGCCCTTCAAAAAATATGGTCGGTTCTGAACAAAGCCTTCACCACTTTCATCAAATCATATGTGCATGTTGCCTGACTGCTGATTCCTAGGGACTGAAATGCGTGGCCTCATAAGTCTAAATATATATATATATATATATATATATATATATATATATATATATATATATATTCATGAATTATTCACACAAAATACAAATGCAAAGGTTCATGATTTAATTGGCGAGAAATCCATCATCGCAAACAATTCAAATAATATACAAAAACCTCCGAATCCGTTATGAATGAAAAGATCCTTGTTTCTATAAATTTCTGCCGTATTAGTTCTTATTTTTACTACAAGTTTCGTCTGTTCCTACAGACATCTTCAGGTATGGAATAGATGTTGTTCTTGTTTTTTCTCTTAGTAATAAGAGGACAACGAAAATATATGTATTGTTGTATCCGAAAATACTATTGGAAATGAGTTATTGTTTTTGGAGCGCGCAGTAGCAACGCTGAGTTTGATTTTAAATTTTTTACAGTTGTGCGTTCATGTACAAATATGGAGATGAACGAATTTTTTACTGGTAAATTTTCTGTCAAAATATATATATATGCGTGGCCCTCATAAGTCTATATATATATATATATATATATATATATATATATATCTGTATATGATATATGTACAGAGAGAGAGGCAGAGTGAGAGAAAGACTTTTACACACTGTACATACATACAAATCTATCCAATCATAGAGCTCATCTTTCCACACAGACAACACAAAGCGCTTTCGAATAATCTATTACACTTTTCAAGAATATTGGGGTTTGCTATTGTAGACAGTGGGGAAGTACTGTTATAAACACTAGAGATTTACCTGAAAGGTAAACATATTCTTACATTATTTACATTATTTGCACTATTGTCCTCATATTTGTCGCCATATTTATTACAACGATAACTGATAACTAACATTTCTCTCTAAAACTTCTCCACTGGCTCAACTGGGTATTGAACTCACCCTCTTTGGGTCCTGTCACTAGAGCTAACCAACGCCTTTATCCACTGTGCCGTGTATCCTTGTGTATGAATTTCTGGGTATTATTATTCAGAGGGAAATTAACAGGAGATAACTGATAACTGACATCCATTAAACATGGCACGTTGAACTAGAACAGTCTACCCCAGTGAGCAAAATAAAGAGTTCAGCTCGACATTCTAACCGCCTGAAGAAGGCCGGAGTTTACAACGGCCGAAACGTTGTAATGAAAATGGCGACAAAGATGAGGACAATAGTCCGAATAATGTAAATCATGTATATAATACCTCATCTCAGAAATATAGACAGAAACATATTCTTAATTCTTGAATACGGCCAGTACATTATGACCGTGCTCATATTTCATTTTTGTTCTTTCTTTTTTAATTTAAGGGCTTCTGTGAATTTTTAAACCTGTTTTGCAATTCAATGTGCGTAACACTTACGTGTTCACAACGAGTATGCTGCGTATCAGGGCTGGTACCTCTTTATCCCGGTGCAAATAGGCCAGTACAGGTCACTTGGCTGAGTTATGTACGGTCAAGACGGAGATGAAAGGGATGTTAACTTTGTTTATAGCTATAACTCTTCGTGAGTTTGTAAAGTTTTTGTGAGTTTATTTTTTTAAAGAAAACCGCCAGGGAAACAGTCACTTCGTGTGTAAGTCCTAAAAAATGCCCTGAATTTTACATTTTTAATTCTTCATCTAAGAATATTTAAATAATTTAAATAATGCATTTTGTTTATTTTTTAATTTTTTTGTTTTTTTTCTTTATAACACCCCCTTGTGTTCTTTGTTATGTCGGAAAGGGGCACTGGTAGTTTTTATTTTATTTGAGGAGCGGAGGTCATTTATCTATTTCTTTTTTCAAATTTCCAAAAATTATTCAATATTGGCTAGAAAAGGAAATTTCTAAATGGTATCTGAAGGTATCAAACTTTTCATCTTTGTTCTTCCAAATTCCTATATGGCTGAATGTGGTTTCAACGCAGTTACAAAGCTTCTTACTAGACAGCGTAACTGCCTAAAAAAACGAGGATTTCTACGACTACTTCTAATCAGAAATGAACCTAGAGTAAGAGCCTTAGCTAGTAAGCACCAAATCAAGCATCGAATTGAAAACATTGAGAT
The DNA here is from genome assembly GCA_903632075.3 of Acanthosepion pharaonis. NCBI lineage: Eukaryota > Metazoa > Mollusca > Cephalopoda > Sepiida > Sepiidae > Acanthosepion > Acanthosepion pharaonis. Next base: position 2,040,679 of record CAHIKZ030000029.1, on the reverse strand, counting down.
AAGCTATGAAATGAACCTAGAATAAGAGCCTTAGCCAGTAAGCACCAAGTCAAGCATGGCATTGAAAACCTTGGGATAAGTTATCAAATGAACCTAGAGTAAGAGCCTTAGCCAGTAAGCACCAAAGTCAACTATCGTATTGAAAACATTGGGATAAGCTATCAAATGAGCCTAGAATAAGAGCCTTAGCCAGTAAGCACCAAAGTCAAACACCGCATTGAAAATATTGAGATAAGCTATCAAATGAACCTAGAATAAGAGCCTTAGCCAGTAAGCACCAAAGTCAAACACCGCATTGAAAATATTGAGATAAGCTATCAAATGAGCCTAGAATAAGAGCCTTAGCCAGTAAGCACCAAAGTCAACTATCGTATTGAAAACATTGAGATAAGCTATCAAATGAACCTAGAATAAGAGCCTTAGCCAGTAAGCACCAAAGTCAAACATCGCATTGAAAACATTGAGATAAGCTATCAAATGAACCTAGAATAAGAGCCTTAGCCAGTAAGCACCAAAGTCAAACACCGCATTGAAAATATTGAGATAAGCTATCAAATGAACCTAGAATAAGAGCCTGAGCCAGTAAGCACCAAAGCCAAGCATCGCATTGAAATAAGCTTTCAAATAAAACGTTTTTTTAGCATTTTAATCATTGGCATTTATAATAAAAATGAAAACAATATTAAAATTATTTGTACTAATACCAAAGCGTTATCTTACTATGAAATTTGAATTCAGTACAGGCGGCTGTTGAAAAAAAACTTTGTGCACAAAGGGGGCGCAGGTTGAAAAAAGATAGAGAAACACAAGCTCTACGGCATTGTCTAAGACATGATCAGAACGTCAAAGAGTCATGCATAATTTCAGTATCAACATAAGGTAAGGAATCCACAGGAAAGCAAACACGCATAAATCCAATTATAGATATTTATTCCTTGACAAATATAAAGTTACACGTGTATCTCCATATTCCAAAACCTACTTTCACTTTCAATTTTCCCATATTTTTTTTTTACATTGTTTTTCCCGCCATTAGCCTGAAGCCGCAAGAAATTAGAGACGGCGGCAGAGACGGGGGTTGGGGTAGCGACGCAATTTAAAAACGGTTACTGTAATTCAAGAATGACTGACACCAGCGGCCAGCTAAAAATATAGTGAAAAATATTGGCATGGTGGAAAGATGGAAGTGATAAGGTTTTACCATTTTTTTTTTTCATTTTTTGCGCGGTGGCGATGGGGGGTGATTTTTTAAAGATATAGTCATGACTGTGTTTGTTATATTTGCATTTATTTAGTCTCTTATCACATTAAATGGTTCAGTCTGCAAAACACAGATTTTGACGTCACTGTTCTCATCCAGTAAATAAATGTCATAAAATAACCGGTTATCGCCACCATTTTGAATACATACATACACACACACACACACACACACACACACACATATATATATATATATATATATATATATATATATATATATATATATATATATATATATACATGGGCATGCGTGTAACATTGTGTTTGGAGAGTGAGATAGAGATGTGCAGAGAGTTAACATTTTAGATTAAAAGTAGAGTTTTGGTTATTTTATATATATACATATATATATACATATATCTATATATATATATATATATATATATATATATATATATGTGTGTGTATATATATATGTATATGTATATATATATATAGAGAGAGAGAGAGAAAGAATGAAAGAGAGTGAGAGAGACAAAAGAGTGAGTGTGTTTTCTTCTTAGATGCTCAAAAATATTTACCTAACACTTTCATCACTTGTATATATATATATATATATATATATATATATATACATACATATATATATATATATATATATATATATATATGTGTGTGTGTGTGTGTGTGTGTGTGTATCTTGGTATGTGTGTGCATGTGTTTGGAGGGTATATATATAAGTATATTACACTGAAAAACATGTCAAAATCGCTACACAATTGTAGTTGTGTTTTGATTTTTGATTTCATAAGGCGGTTGTAAATTACTGCCAAGTTAACGATTCATTTAAATGTAAAAACAAAATACAAACTCTTTTTGCGATAAAAGAAAAAAAGTGGGATTACAAGGTCTGTGGGCTTTAGTCTGATGAAATAATCAAATATGACCTATGTTGTATTTAAAATAAGCAAAGAAGCAATAATTATTTTTATAAATGGGTCATGAAACGTAGATTGGCATCTAACGGCAAACAAAATACAGCTGCTCAAAATGGTTGCATAACTCATACAAACTAGATACTGTTGTTTCCTGAGAAATAATAATCAGGTGGAAAGGTAATTTAACAAAATTCTAAATAAGTACTATATATATATATATATATATATATATATATATATATATGTCAAGACAAGGAAATTTTTTTCAGTTTTTCCAGGGTTCTTAAATTTTTTCCAACGTCCAATCTTCCCAGGCGCTTTCGGCCACTTTGTTAGCCATTTGGGCAGGGGGTCCTGTCTATTTATCTATCCCAATCTGTTCATATCTATCTATCTATCTATCTATCTATCTATCTATCTATCTATCTATCTATCCTAATTTGTTCATGTCTATCTAGCTAGCTATCTATCTATTCAAAAATAAATCGATAATATATATATATATATATATATATATATAGTTTTTATTAACTCAAAACATGTTTTTAGTAGACGCCCTGTATTTCTTATATATTAAACAGTTGGAATTACATCGATCTTGGCACTCAAAAAGAAAATAAAAATAAATAGAACCATTAATGCTTTATATATATATATATATATATATATATATATATATATGCACATTTGTATTCGATCATAGCCAATCCCTTTTGCAGACGCTAGCTCAGTTGCATTTGTGTTTAATCAACACACACACAGGGATAACTTGTGGTTTATACTGAAACTATACTGAGTAGACCTTAGTTACAACTTTTGGGAAAGAGCGTGTTATTTAGTGTGATCAACAATTTGGACAAGGTCAGCACGCTCAAACACTCGGCCACGATGATTTGTGACTTCGTGCTAGTAGTTCTGTCTACCCAGTTTCTCCTACAAGGCTTGACTTAGCCCGTGGTATGGTTTTCAGGTACTTTTCAACACACTTTCCAACACACACACACACACACACACACACACACACACACACATATTTATATATATATATATATATATATATATATATATATATATATATATATAAAGAAATATAGTCTTAAGGTGTGCTATATTTATGGGATAAAGTGCTCAATATCAGAGATAGAGCGTGTAAATATAAAAGTGAACATAGAAGTCAACACTTAGAGGCGACAGTCTGTTTCATGCTATATGCAATCGTCAGGCCACATATGCTGTTATTTTTCTCGGCTATTTATATATATACGGGTTAGTGGTGCATTGTGGGTATTCTATTATGGCGGTTATTTTTTTACCGGAAGTCGCTTTTGTTTATTTATTTGGGTCAAATTATATTGCTCGTTTTTATTTTTTGTTTCTTATTTTATATATTTATTTCTTAACGTAGTAAAAATTGTTTATATCACGTATTTAACAGTTTTTTTTTGGTTTGAGAATTTAATTCAAGCTATTTGTTCAATTTTGGGGTTTGTTGTTGTAGTTCATTCAAATTCAAACAAATTCAAACGACTCATACAGCAATCGCTATCACTTGACTTAAAATATTTTTGCCCTTCCTTGACTTTGCCGTGCTGAAGTTGCTGCATGCCTTACTTCTTGCCTATCTCACACTGCGAATTTTTTCTAAGCTCTATACTAAACATTAAATCTGTTACGAAAAAAGAACTAAACAAAATGAACACAAAACGATCAGCTTTAAAAAAAAGGACTCGTAACTGGAAAAACCGAATGAAAAAAGATCGTTAACAACAAATACTTTTTCACACCAAACCCAGTTCTGCGGAATCAGAATCAACGTTGAGTTTAAGCAGGCGAATGAGTGAATTGAAGTAAAGTGCCATGCAGATTTAATTTTTTCCCAATTGTGACGAATGCAGCTATCGATTTTTTTTTTGCATGCTAGCATGCTAGTTAATATTCGTGTCAGTCAGCTGTTGGCTCTCACGCAGGCCAAAAGAATCTTCCTGCATATTCGTGGCAGCCAGCTATAGACTCTCACGCTGGCCAGTACAAAATGGCCGCACACTACATGGAAACTGCCGTAGAAGCATGGAAAATCGAATATTTCCACTATCGATGCGAGATGGGAAATGCAACGTCGGTCTTTGGCTTCCCGCTAACTTGGAGCACGTACATGTAAATTTTGGTGCAAATCCGTCGAAAATTGCGGCCGTGCATTCGTTACACACACACACACACGCACACACACACACACACACACACACACATCCTGCCTTTTATATATATATATATATATATATATATATATATATATATATATATAGGCTTATTAGAATACTTTTACAAAATTTCAGGCAAGTTCCTTATAAGAAAATAAGGTCTAAATTCATATAAATATTTGCTCACAAATCCTTTATTTTTAAGTTATAAAGTTTGTTTAATAGGCGAGACTACTTTTCTCAGTAGTGTACATTTGTAACTAGTCTGCCCTGAAAGTTTAATGTGTCTAGTTGTAAGTTAACTGAGAAGCATTTCTTTTAACAGTGGTAGGATATTCATATCATGAGCCGGCAGATTGTGTATCAGATTGCGTTTCCAGACCGAGACCTGCCGAGTCATCCCAACGTTTGCCGCTGTTTATAATCGCGTTACGGAGACAGAACACATGGCGCCAGAAATATGGATCGAGGAGGACCAAGATCCACACATACGCCTGACCAATAATAAAACTTAATGGATTAATAAAATTTAATATCTCAAAAACAAAAGATTTGCCGACATATGGACTTTTGTCCTTGTTTTGCTATGATGAACCCGCTCCCAATGTTTGTAAAATATTATTGATACCCCATATATATGCATGTTTCCTTAAAAACGACAGACAAGGTACTAAGATTAAGCTTTATATTTAATTTTTATTGTGTCCGAACAAGAGCTTTATTTTCTGGACAAAGGGTGTGTAAGAACTGTTCAAATGTTTTATATATCCGAGCGCTTTCGGCTATACCTTTAGCCATTATCAAGGATGATTCGATTTCCACCTTAATTGAGTGTGTGCGTTCTGTGTATGTCTTAGTGTGTGGTAGGGATGTTTTTAATTTCCGAATACGGTTAGCACATTGTGGCTTTCTTCGTAGTTAATATTGTTAAGAGCTTGCTTTTTCTTTTTTATTATTAAAGATTCCATTATTTTTATTTTTTATTTTTTTGCAGGTGGATGCAGTTTTGTGTTTTCTATTTGTGTTTTCTACTAGTATATATTTAATGGAGTCTGGTAAATTTCTGTGTGTTTTTAAATAGGTTCTAATGGAACTGGGATCAGCTAGATGTAACGTAAGGCGTCTGGATAAGCACGTGGTTGTTTAACCAATGTAATTATTTATGAGTCCGGTTTGATCAGGGACACAGTTCTTTAAGGGTCATAAAAAAAGCTTAACCGTAGTACCTTGTCTGTCGTTTTTAATGAAACATGCATATATATATATATATATATATATATATATATATATATATATATATATATGAGAAATGCGAAAATTTGTAAATTTTAAATATCTCA
>CAHIKZ030000029.1:2020000-2030000 GCA_903632075.3 Acanthosepion pharaonis | reverse complement strand
AAAGGAAGTAGAAAAGAAATGAGGAATGAGATAAAGAAATATTCTGAGAGAAAGAAAGAAAGAAAGAAAGAAAGAAAGAAAGAAAGAAAGAAAGAAAGAGAGAAAAGAAAGAAAGAAAGAGAGAGAGAAAGAAAGAAAGAAAGAATGAGAAAGGAAAAGAAATAAAGAATATAAGAAAAGAAAAAAAAATATAAGCATAAAGAAAGAAACAAAAACGAGATGAAACGGAGAAAGAATAAAAGAACGGAATACAGAGGGGGGAAAAGAAAGAGAAAGAAAGAAAGAAAGAAAGAAAGAAAGAAAGAAAGAAAGAAAGAAAGAAAGAACGAATATAAGAAAAAAAGAATATACAAATAAACAAAAAAAGAAAGAAAACAAAAAAGAAAATAAAGCAATTATAAGAACACTGAATGAAGAAAGAAAGAAAGAAAGAAAGAAAGAAAGAAAGAAAGAAAGAAAGAAAGAAAGAAAGAAAGAAAGAAAGATGAATGGAAGAAAATATAAGTCCAACCATAAAAGACAGACTGGATGAGAAAAATGAAAATATGTAAAGAAAGACAGAAAGTAAAACCAAATTATGCTGCGATTGGTTGAAAGAAAGAAAGAAAGAAAGAAAGAAAGAAAGAAAGAAAGAAAGAAAGAAAGAAAGAAAGAAAGAAACAGACAAAAAATACAGCATCAATGGTAACAAGAAATAGAGAAGAAAATACGGGAGTACAAAAGAAATGCCAAAAGAAAGGAAAAAGAACTACAAGACGACAGACAGGCAGACAGACAGAAAGAAAGAAAGAAAGAAAGAAAGAAAGAAAGAAAGAAAGAAAGAAAGAAAGAAAACCAAAAGTCGTGTGAAGAAAGAATGATAATTAAAACAAGGCAGGAAATAAAAAAACTGATAAAAACAACAAAAAGAAAGAGACACAGTACGAGAAGAAAGAAAGAAAGAAAGAAAGAAAGAAAGAAAGAAAGAAAGAAAGAAAAATCAAAAGAAAGAAATATAGCCCGAAAAGAAAGATAAAAAGAAAGAAAGAAATATACATCGAGAAAAAAGAAAGACAGCACAAATGGAATAAGGACCAAAAAGAAAGAAAGAGACACATCACGAGAAGAAAGAAAGTAAGAAAGAAAGAAAGAAAGACAGAAAGAAAGAAAGAAAGAAAGAAAGAAGGAAAGAAAAAAACCAAATGTGTAAAGCAAGAAAGGTCATTAAGAAAAAGGCAAGAAAGAAAAAAAAGAAAGAAAGAAAGAAGAAATTAACCAAATAAAAGGCGCATATGCGGAAACGAAGTCATTAAACAGGCGTTTATGGGAAAGGTACCAATATGAAGCGAGAGAGAGAGAGACCAGAAAATGCGAGCAAGCGAAGATATGGAAAGCAAAATCAAAACAACAACAAAAAAAGAAATAAAGTAATGGTAGCAACAAAGTCACTACAACTACTTACTATTTGAAATAATCAGATAGTAAAATCGTGAAACATTACAAGTGACGTTTTTCATTAGCGACAATAAACTGACATTTTTTTTGTTAACGTTTGCAGTCATTAAAATCTGCGTTCAACGAAAAGCGAACATCACTTCGCGTCAAAATCGTTAATTGGTGACGAATTTATGGCCAGGATTCCATAAACGCATTCGAAGCCAGGAATTACGAATTGTTCGAAGAGCCACCCGCCTAACTTCCAGAAGACGTTGTCGTCGATGCTTCAAGCCAAGTGAAGTTTCGCTATGGGCCAACTGCTATAAAAATGTCGCAATGAAAGACAGTTTGAAAAAAAAAATGAGGAGGATAGACAGATACAGAGGTAGATAAAAAAAGAAAGAAAGAGAGAAATGATGCCAGAGAGAAACATTGAAGAATATATGCGAGAGAAAGATTTAATTATGGACTAAACAAGGTTACAAAATCATTTTGCATTGTCACATATATTCAATTCTCCGGACATAATCTATGTTCGAATCCTGCTCGAAATCTTTATTTTCAGTTTTATGGCGATGCTTTGTCCAGTTTTCCATTAGAGCCAAGAAGAAAAACATGGTTTGGTAGCGTTCGTTTATATTCTTCGACTAATGGAATTCTTTCTCTAGATAGCACGCAAAGACTATAGTTTACATGGATTTTCGATCTTTGTTTTCAATTAACTGACATTTCGAATTCTAAGGGTTATATCTGTAACGATAATATATATATATATATATATATATATATATATATATATATATATATATATATATATATATATATAGTCGATTCTCTCCCGTCGAGTTCGCCGTATGAGGTCAAGCAGCAAGCAGATCAGTTCCCGGGCAACTGACAGCCCGACAACGGCACATGAGATTTGATTATAGTGGTAAAGGTTTCGTGCAGGATCAAACACACTATATATATATATATATATATATATATATATATATATATATATATATATATATATATTTAGGCAGCAGTTTTTTCATTGACGCATATTTCATTAAATAATATACACAAGTTTTTTTTCTATTTATTTTAAATAAGTTCCTTTCATATTGTGTGATAAGCTTAATAACATTATCCTTGAAAGACGAAAGGAAACCACATATTGATACATGATTAAATCAAATCTAAGCTTTCGGCTTACATAAGCCATTATCAAAGATGACAATTACATTTCGATATACCAACCAATACACCGTCGAAACAATAATGATAGTCTGTTTTTGTTTGTCGTAAAATTTCAAAGCAACTACAAAATCGTGTTTACGAGACGCGGAAGCGAAAATCGCGTCGCAGCTCGTGACGTCACACATGACCACGCGAGAGTGAAAACGAGAAGTATTAAGTATGTGAAGCCGTTCCTCTTTCTAAGATAATGTTATTAAGCTTATCAGACAATATGAAAGGAACATATTGAAATAGACAAAACTTGTCTATATTATTTAATGAAAATATATATATATATATATATATATATATATATATATATATATATATATATATATATATATATATATATCAACGTATGAGGGTCAAGCAGATCAGTTCCCAGGAAACCGATAACCCGACAATGGCATATGAGATTTGATTATAGTGGTGAAGGTTTCGTGCAGGACCAACCCACACTTTTACATATATATATATATATATATATATATATATATATATATATATATCAAAGTGTAGAAGAACGGATAGTAATATTAAATCAGTGCTCAATGCACAAAGTACATCCGTAAATATTTATTTATCTGATGCATTGTTGCATTAGAACATGCACATATCCACTACAAAGTTGTACATTATGTTTCAACGTCAAAAAAGGACATTTTGTAGTGTATATGTGCATGATCTAATGTACCACGGCATAATATATATATATATATATATATATATATATATTGATATTGATATTATGTAGATATGTGAATATATTTTTATATGTGTGTACATGGGTATATATTTGTGTGTATGTAGGTACACGCCTATGTGTATATACGTGTATATCTTATTGTGTATGTGTGTATTCGCATGTGTTTTTGAACATAAAATATAGGTCCTTGCTGGATTAGATAATCGTTATATTTTTTTTTATATGTTTATATTTGATTTGTAACCTGTAGTCGATATTAAATTTGTCAAATTTTCTCAATTGCAAAGCGGCCCTTTAAGTAAACGCAATTTCACTTTCCTTCGCCCCATCTCTCTCCCTCACCTCGTCTTTCCCTCCCTCCTCTTCTAACATTAAATTGTCTATGGTGTGTGTATGTCACCACGAAATGTATCTTTATACATCCGACAACATTCTTTTTTTTTTCTCACTTAAACCCCTTCCACCCACCTCTCCTAAAATTCTCTCTGTTAAGATTTAATCTCCCTCCTCCTCATACTTACACTCTCTCTAAATTCTGTTTTTATTTCCGGAGTGTTTTTTTTCGGTTTTCTTTTTGAATTTGTAGGTCTGATTAATTGGATCGTATTTACGATTCCAATGGAATAAATTATGACCATGGAATATTAGTTTTTAAGCCTTTATTATATATATATATATATATATATATATATATATATATATATATATAATATGGATCGACCAACTGATTTCTTTGGTGACTTCGTCGGCTCGACACAAGAACCGAAACGTCTTTAACTTGCGAAGGAAAGGTTCCAAAGCAACAACGTAAAGCAATGGCGAAAGGCGAAATAACAAATTTAACAAGATATAATGAAAAAAGACAAGAAACTTATATCGGTTGATCTTGGCACCTGTCACAGTCTCATACCCTCTGATTTATTTGCTGACTTCGTCAATCTCGGCTCTACTTGACACAAGAACCGAAACGTCGTGAGCAAAGGCGGAATACCTGGACGAGGTGGTAGTACCAAGTAGAGAAATTCCGCGTAGGACCGGATTCGTCTTTAACTTGCGAAGGAAAGGTTACAAAGCAAAAGCGTAAAGCAAAAGGGAAAGCGGACAACTTTGACAAATGGAGCGAGACAGTAAGAAAGGCTCCTATAGAACCCCATTCACTTCCACCAGCGCAGCGGGGAAAGCATATATAAGTCGGATCCATGAGCGAAAGTACGGCTCAAAACCGGCCGCCGAAAAAAACAGCCTCCGGAAATCGATGGTTCACTCTATATAATGCCTTGGACTGATCAAAATTGATCAGCGCGGCTTCACTGTCGACTTACTCGATGATCAAGCGTACCATATGAAGGTTGTCCTGGATAGTCTTTCCCTTCACGGCACAAGTCTGTTCGGAGCCAATCACACTAGAGAGGATATCCTGCAAACGGTTGGCTAAGATCCTGGCTAAAAACTTTAACTCTGTATTGACATCGTTAACGGTCGAAAGTTACCTATCCCATCCCCAACTTGTTTGTCCTTACGAAGCAACTTGATCACACCTCTGTTGAAGCGTTGTTGAAAAACAACACATACTTACTTACCATTCTTACTGCAACAGTCATAAAACCTCAAGTTCCTATGCAGTCCTAACTAGTTCCCATATGTACAATAGAGGAAAGTAATATTTATTTTGAAAATACAAAAAAATAGCACAATGTGACGGTTACACACCTGGCCCAGGGTCGAATCCCTTGGTTACGGCGCCAACTGTGACGTCGCTTCTCCTGGTCGCTCCTCCTGGTTCCAAGCGTGCCGCTCCAACCCCTTGGTTGGATGATCACCAGCCTCGCCTTTCCCAACTCGCTTCCAATACCTGGTCACTAAAGCAACTGTACCGATCTCCGGTCTGTCTACCCACGCTGTGTTTAGATCTTAGACAGACGGGACCAGCAGGGATTGGGGCCGATACAAGTTGAGTCCGACGGGGGTGGCAAAACACAAATAAAAGAGAAAATAAACTCACGAGACAAAAAGATTGCTGATGAAAAAAAAGGGTAACAACCTTTTATATCTTAATGTCCGTTACATAAAAAACAAAGTGTTCTCAATTCCCGACCCGCTCTGTGGACTATGGCACTGAAGCTTCTATCACACAACCTAAAGATTTCGAATTGCCTACTCTTTAGAATTGTGTATGTCGGAGTGTGGTTTGGTTCGACACTGGGGCTAATTTCTAACGATCATTCGCAGTTGATTCTTCTCTTCGACTTGAGTTGTATTTCTTCTTCTTCGTCGACTTAGGCTGGAAGTTCTCTTGTCTTCGACTTGGGCTGGAAGGATCTCTTGCCGCAACTCAGCCGCAACTCTCTGTCGTCCGAGGTGATCTCTTCTCGCTGCCGTCCGGGGCTGAACTGCCTTTTGTCGATTGGGGCCCTGCTTTTATTGACGCCGCAGCAAACCGGGGTGGGTCTGTCGGCGTCAGGGGTTTCTCGATAATTCCAAAAGTCGCATTATTTTTTGACTTCCCATTATCGCTATTGTTTTCACCCCTACTTCCTCACAGTGCCTTTGGTGGGGAGGTGCACACCCATCTTTCTTAGTCTCTCGTATGTCAGGTGACCGTTTTTCGACCATTGGTTCCTGATCGGGCATTTCTTTCTCTTCTTTTCTGCAGATCACGTGACCGTTTCCGACCAATTGTTATTGATCGAGCATCCTTTCTCCTCCTTTCGGGCGTGGTTACATCGTTCTTGTTTTTAAAAAACAAAATCAATTTTGCCTTTTTCTGCACGTACGAAAAATGACAATCTTGGCTTTCTCTCACCTGGGCTCTGTCAAACAGCCCGCCGCTAATTAGATGTGACTTCAGGGAAGAATATTGGCGCTATCTGTGAACTGAGACAATCGTCCCTTCACCTCCCTGTCTTTGTCAGACCCGACAGTCAGAAAATCTTAATTATCTACATTGAAAATGTTCCCCACTTTATTATCGTAGGTTTCCAATTCTTAATAGGTCAGGATCTGTATATAGTTCCACCGGTCACCCCTCAACCCAAAAAAACTTTTCTCTGATTAAGATTTCGTTCTCATTGTTCCTAAAATTTCCCTTTACTCCAAATTGATAATGAGTCTTTCTACGCAAAAGTAGGTCAGATGTTTTGACCGATATCTGGTTTTCATCAAGCGGCCCGTTTTGATATCATGTCTTTTCCCTTTCTTTCTTCTTATTATTTCTAATTCTATTCTTCCAATTGTCTTTAAAAAATTCGGCCACACGCAGGCCAAGATATCTTTCTGACTCCTATCTCCACCATTGACGGGGTCATGCATCATCCAACTCTCTTTCTTTCTTTTTCTTCCTCTTTCTTCTCTTTTTCTTTTCTTTCCTCTTCTTCCCTTAGGATCGTCTAAGTACAATCTTAGTGAATTATTTTCAACTCAATTATTTTCCGTTTTAAAAAAAATCAACAACCTGTTTAGTAAACCGAGTAAGAAAAAATTAAATCATATTTCTATGAATATTTCTAATAATGCAAGGTGCCACAACAAGACCAAAGGGGGGAATAGTGGAAAGCTGGTCTTCAGACAGTCGTATACTAAATTTAGCTAACCACGATTCCTGACACAAACATAACGCAGTATTTCATACACCAAAACACATTCTTAGTTATCATTCTTACTACAGACACCATAATACCTCAAGTCTCTATGAAATCGTAACATTAGCGAAAGTGCGGTCCAAATCCGGTCGCCGAAAGAACAGTCTCCAGGAATCGATGGTCAACCCTATCGAAGGGGTTGGAATTATCTAAATTGATCAGCGCGGCTTTACTGTCGACTTCCTTTATGATCACGCGTACCATAGGAAGATTGTTCTGAAAAGTCCTGTCCTTCACAGGAAAAGTCTGTCGGAAGCATTCAGACCTGAGAGGACATCCTGCAAACGGTTGGTTAAGATCTTAGCTAAAATCTTTAACTCTGTATCTGCTTATATTTCTGTGATGAGGTATTATGCACACTATTTATATTGTTCAGACTATTGTCCTCATCTTTGTCGTCATATTTATTACAAAGTTTCGGCCATTGTACACTCCGGCCTTCTTCAGTTGGTTGGAATGCCGAAGTGAATCCTTTATTTCGCTCACTCGGGTAGACTGTTCTAGTTCCACGTGCCATGTTTATGGATGTCAGTTATCAGTTATCTCCTGTCAATTCCCCTCTCCAAGTTCTCCAGTGCCTTAACCGGGGATTGAACTCACACTCACTGGATCTACCTAAGCCGTTTGTCGATTTGTGCAGCAATATTCACAACTTTCTGCTGTATTATATATATATATATATATATATATATATATATATATATATATATATATATATGTGTGTGTGTGTATGTGTGTGTGTGTGAGAGTGTGTGTGCGTGTATATGTATTGTTCAGACAAAGACACACACGCACACACATGGGCACACACACACACACATATATATATATATATATATATACACACACACACATACATTTTTCTAAACGCAGTTATCACAACTATGATTTTCATTAAAAACGCACCTGCAAATTGCTTTTTCATGAAGTCCAAACCTGTCCTACTAATGTGTAAGTAAATATATATTTATTTTTTAATATATAATTTTTAGCGCTATGTATATATATATATATATATATATATATATATATATATATATATATATATATATCACTGTCTTTTTTTCTCTCGCTCTTTAAATATGTGTGTGCGTGTGTGTGTGTGCATGTATGTGTGTGTGTGAAAAAGTTGATGGAAATTCGCGCTCCACGATGCTTAATGGCTAAGTCGAATAGACCAAGAGTCGACACCGACGTGACTAGACATTCCACCATTTGTTTTTGTTTTTTTTCTGCTAGCCATTTGTAATCAGTTATTTATAAGACGTGACTAAGAAATATTAAGGAACATTCTGTCATTTTAGCTTTTGTCTTTTTTTTAAGAAAGACAAGAGTTAAAGTGACAGAAGGAACTCTCCTGCGTGTTAATGAATCATGCAATGCAGACACAGAATTGAATATATATATATATATATATATATATATATATATATATATATATATATTATCTAAATTGAAATATATAATATATGCTAAAATCGAAAGATAGATTTCGTGCTCTCGTATTTAATATTGGCATGTCAAACTTCTTACAACAATTTGTTTCGACGGGGATTAATTTACCTGACCTCTTCTGTAGATAAACAAATATACGTCTACAAAAATTGTATTCGGCAAATGTGTGCGTAGCTCCGGGGTTATCAATATGGAGTACGGGTATCAGTGTTGCAAGTTCAAATTATAGCCAGCACTGTTGCTTTTTTTTTAGATAAGCAGAAGCCCCCCTGAAACCCACGCACGTAATTCGATTAAAATGAAAAACAAGATGAAAAGAAAACATAGTAGTAGTTTCTTTATTTTTTTCTCTTCTTTTCGATGGACTTACGCACTTACCTTCTAAGGCGCATTACGGGCGTCCGGCAACGGCAACGAAGGCCTTCGAAAATCGGGACTACTTTGAGATAGTGGTCCGACGACCACTGCCGAGGCGCACGACGCGCGTCCGGCTACGGCAAACGAAGGCCTTTGACGAACTTGGGCATTTAACGATTCGACGGACTTACGCACTTACCTTCTGTAGTCCGAAAGTATCGGGTACCCAGTGAGGATCGAATTCACTGCTCTGTCGTAACTGAACTAGCAGGATAAACTTTCTAACCACAACATAGCATCAAAGTGTCAAAAATTATTTCTAAGCGTAGCTTAGAAATGACTCAAGGCGATTATTGAGGATCGGCCAAAATATATTAACTGAATGCATCAAATAAAAAAAATTTAGACTATAGAATGGTCATTCTAATAATATAAACATATTTTTTTTATGAGGAAACATTCAATATTTAGCCAGAGCTTCACGAGATATGTTTTCTTCATTAACTTGCCATATCACTACGATCAAAGTGTAGGATTTGTTCTCCTTCTCACGAATGTTTATATTAGCAGTTTCTTTACATACTATACTGATGCGGCATTCACCCTGGACGGATTGAGCCGGCTTCTTCCTGTTATGAGAAGAAGATTCTTGGGATAAATTACAGAAGAAGGGTACCCAGGCCTACTCGGATAACGTTCTTGCTTGCCGCGGTGTTCCCCAGACGCAGAGACAGGAACGACCAGAAGCCGCCGGTTACCGATGCAGACGCTCCTTGATTTTCACCAAA
Organism: Acanthosepion pharaonis; assembly: GCA_903632075.3. Classification (NCBI taxonomy): domain Eukaryota; kingdom Metazoa; phylum Mollusca; class Cephalopoda; order Sepiida; family Sepiidae; genus Acanthosepion; species Acanthosepion pharaonis. Next base: position 2,020,419 of record CAHIKZ030000029.1, on the reverse strand, counting down.
GCCCTTGTTAGCCGGCGTGTGTCAGACCTGTCCGCCTTGTGGGCCCTACCAGGAACGAAGTTCCAGGCGGCATAGCTCTGACACTACCGTTTACACCCCCGCCGACTGTGAGGTAAGGGTTGGACTTTGGGGGCTTACAGTACCAAGTGTTCCCAAGCGGTCCCCCATCTAAGTACTGACCTGGCTCTACGATGCTTAACTTCGGTGATCGAACGAGAACCGGTGTTTTTAGCGTGATTTGACCGTAAGCTAGTTTCCTTACATGGAAACATTCGGTATTCATTAACCAGAGCAAACAGTGCTAATCGGGGTACGCCCTCTTTCATTAACTGGTCTTATGGCTAGGATCAAAGTCTGGTACCTGTTCTCTTTCTTTCTAATGGAAAAATTACTGTAAGCAGTTTTCCTTATATGAAAAC
>CAHIKZ030000029.1:1997500-2015000 GCA_903632075.3 Acanthosepion pharaonis | reverse complement strand
TTAAGCTAAACCCAAATCTCAAGTGGAACTTGTACATAATTTCTATCGTTAATGATGCTGGAAAAATGTCGGGTGCTTATACTGGTTCAACTGCTTAAAAGCAGAGAATAGAAGGATGTGTCAGGCACTTACTAAACCAGTATAGTCGAAATTTGAGTAGATTTAGCGGAGTCAAAGCAAACCGAAAATTGAGTAATCTTACGGGAGTCGGTTCCAGCCAAAAATTGAGTACTTTTACAGGAGTTTGTTCAAGCCGAAAATTGCGAACTTTTACAAAAGTCAGATCAAGCTGAAAATTGCGTACTTTTGCAAAAGTCAGATCAAGCCGGAAATTGCGTACTTTTACAACAGTCAGATCAAGCCGAAAATTGAGTACTTTTACAGGAGTTTGTTGAAGCCGAAAATTGCGAACTTATACGAAGTCAGATCAAGCCGAAAATTGCGTACTTTTACAAAAGTCAGATCAAGCCGAAAATTGAGTACTTTTGCAAAAGTCAGATCAAGACGAAAATTGAGTACTTTTACAGGAGTGAGTTCAAGCCGAAAATTGCGAACTTATACGAAGTCAGATCAAGCCGAAAATTGCGTACTTTTACAACAGTCAAATCAAGACGAAAATTGAGTACTTTTACAGGAGTTTGTTCAAACCGAAAATTGCTACCTTATACGGAGTCAGATCAAGCCGATAATTGAGCACTGCTACAATATATGAGCTTGAGCCGTTCAGCCTCACTTTCCTAGCTTAATAGAATAGTAAACTCTGTTCCATCTTCAAGTTTCAAAAAAAATTTCGCTTGAAGATGAAACAGAGCTTATTTTAACTCAATTTAATTCAAATAATTATATTGAAGTTTTCGGCTCTTGTTTTGCAACATGGGACTTCTTATGTCGCGATTTGGAATCATATTTTTAAATAAATAGTTATATATATATATATATATATATATATATATATATATATATATATATATATATATATATGTGTGAGAGAGATATAGATATATATATAAAGAAATTTAGTTAATATAGTTTTAAGGTGCGCTATATTTATGGGATAAAGTGCTCAATAAAAATAGATAGAGTGTATGTAAATATAGATATAAATGTGAACATTGAATCAACACTGAGTTAGGCTGTTTCATGCTAGATGTCGCGTCTGGCATTGACAGCCTGTATTCCTTATACACACACACACACACACACACACACACATATATATATATATATATATATATATATATACACACACACACACACATATATATATATATATATATATATATAGAGAGAGAGAGAGAGAGAGAGAGGAGAGATGGAAAAAGAAAGAAAGAAAGAAAGAAGAAAGAAAGAAAGAAAGAAAGAAAGAAGAAAGAAAGAAAGAAAGAAAGAAAGAAGAAAGAAAGAAAGAAATAGGTCTTTTCACTGTACCCGGTGTATAAATATTCATCCAAAAACTCATTCAGTTTCAAACTAAAAAAAAATGATAAATTGTTTTGTCTTTTTTACTACCACTTCATGTAATCGAAATTTTACAAGATAACCGCTAGTTGGTAATTACTACAATAGACAGGGTGACCTTAAAGTCTGGACACATATGAAATCTCATGAATTATATTTTTTTTTACATCCTCAGATTAAACAAGAAAGAATTGGCTTCTTTTTTATGAGGTTATACTAAAGGAGGTGTAGTCAATAAAAATCAGATTCAACACACTTGATTGAAGGCATAAAGGGTGAATGTGCTAACATTGACGGCAATGTGGAGTTATTGCATCGTGTTAACATGAGTCTTGCAAAGCGCATCAACCTTTGCATCACAAATGATGGAAATCATATTGAAGATGTTATTTGTTAATATTCAAATTCAAGAAAACGGAGTTGAAAATTTCATTTCTTTAAAATATGGATTTTTGCCTGAGTCCATACATTAGGGATACACTGTACATTGCACCAATTCACGTCGTGGCTAGCCACCTTCCTTCTCTTCACATTGGTGAGATACACGTTTCACTCGAACAGCTTCTTTCCATGAATGGTTACTTTGTGAAAACGACTACCAAGACGAAACTTACTTGAGTACTACGATTATAATCCATTCCCGTCTCGGGTTAAGCTTCCTCATGTATACCTATAAACATTGCGTCTTAGCTTTTACTCTGTAACAATCTACGTCGAGTGGCTGTTTGAACATGGATGGGGTGAACATTTTTCTAAAATTTAATTTCATTCCAATTTTAACGGTTTTTTATGGTAAAAAAAAACAAAATAAATTCAAAAATAAAAAAAATAAAAAATTTAAAATAAAAATTGAATTCAATAAATAAAAAATAAAATATCTAAAATACACATTAAATTCAATGAATAAAAAATAAAAATATGAAAAAAAAATTAAATTCAGTAAATAAAATATAATATACAAATTAAATTCAATATAAAAATAAATAAAAAGATATAAAAATACAAATTAAATTCAATAAATAAAAAATGAAAATAAACAAAATATAAAAATACAAATTTAATTCAATAAATAAAAAGTATAAAAAATACAAAGATATAAATTAAATTCAATAAATAAAAAACTATGAAAAAAAAAATATAATATAAAAATACAAATTAAATACTATAAATAAAAAAATACAAAAAATATAATAGTACAAATTAAATTCAATAAAAATATATATAAAAAAAATAGATAAAATTATAAAAAAAACAATTAAATTCAATAAATAAAAATATAAAAATAAAAATATAAAAATACAAATTAAATTTAATATGAAAAATATATAAAAATAAAATTAAATTCAAAAGAAAAATATAAAAAATATAAAAATACAAATTATATTCAATAAAAAATATAAAAATTAAAATTAAATTCAATAAATAAAAATATAATAAATAAATAAAAAAATATTTAAATACAAATTAAATTAAATGAATAAAATATAAAAAATAAAGAAATGAGTTATTGTTTAAAGTTTGTTTGTTTTTTTTGTTTTTTTTTTATTATTTTAGTGTTTCCACAAACTCCTAAAATGCGATTCGACACGATTTCGGAGAAGACATTGATTTTAACTAAAATCTTTAAACAGACGTTCAGTGAAAAACATCAGATAACGCCATCTGTTTTCTTACGCTTGCCTTGCCTTTTGATAGCATACGAGAGATTATCAGTGAATGTTTCATCACAAACAACTGGTGTTAAAAAGTAAGTTTAATTTACAGATAGAAAACTAAAATATGAGGGAAAACTTAGAAAAATTCCTTCTAATGTGATGAAACGTTGTCTGGATATAATTTTGGAATCTAATATTCGAATTAATTCGATGCCTTGAAAGTTTCACCGTAAGTGACAGCTGAGTAATGGAAAACAAAGACGATAATAAAAACTGCATGGTTTTCCGGTAGCTTGGTTTGGTTTGGTTTGGTTTGGTTTGTTTTACTGCATATCAACCTCAAAGGCTTATTTAATGCCGACAACATTTTTAAGATAGATTCGTATGAATAGAATATGTATTCTTTGGTTTAGATTGGTTTGCTTTATTTTGTTTTACGGCATATCAACCTCAATGGGTTATTTAACGCCGACAACATTTTTAGGATAGATTCGTATGAATAGAATATGTATTCTTTGGTTTAGATTGGTTTGCTTTATTTTGTTTTACGGCATATCAACCTCAATGGGTTATTTAAAATTTTGCCAACATTTTTAGGATAGATTTGTATGAATAGAATATGTATTCTTTGGTATAGATTGGTTTGCTTTATTTTGTTTTACGGCATATCAACCTCAATGGGTTATTTAACGCCGACAACATTTTTAGGATAGATTCGTATGAATAGAATATGTATTCTTTGGTTTAGATTGGTTTGGTTTATTTTGTTTAACGGCCTATCAACCTCAATGGGTTATTTAATGCCAACAACATTTTTAGGATAGATTCGTATGAATAGAATATGTATTCTTTGGTTTAGATTGGTTTGGTTTATTTTGTTTAACGGCATATCAACCTCAATGGGTTATTTAATGTCGACAACATTTTTAGGATAGATTCGTATGAATAGAATATGTATTCTTTGGTTTAGATTGGTTTGGTTTATTTTGTTTAACGGAATATCAACCTCAATGGGTTATTTAATGCCGACAACATTTTTAGGATAGATTCGTATGAATAGAATATTTATTCTTTGGTTTAGATTGGTTTGGTTTATTTTGTTTTACGGCATATCAACCTCAATGGGTTATTTAATGCCGACAACATTTTTAGGATAGATTCGTATGAATAGAATATTTATTCTTTGGTTTAGATTGGTTTGGTTTATTTTGTTTAACGGAATATCAACCTCAATGGGTTATTTAATGCCGACAACATTTTTAGGATAGATTCATTTTGAATAGAATATTTATTCTTTGGTTTGATTGGTTTGGTTTATTTTGTTTTACGGCATATCAACCTCAATGGGTTATTTAATGCCGACAACATTTTTAGGATAGATTCGTATGAATAGAATATTTATTCTTTGGTTTAGATTGGTTTGGTTTATTTTGTTTAACGGAATATCAACCTCAATGGGTTATTTAATGCCGACAACATTTTAGGATAGATTCGTTATGAATAGAATATTTATTCTTTGGTTTAGATTGGTTTGGTTTATTTTTTTTTAACATATCAACCTCAATGGGTTATTTAATGCCGACAACATTTTTAGGATAGATTCGTATGAATAGAATATTTATTCTTTGGTTTAGATTGGTTTGGTTTATTTTGTTTAACGGGCATATCAACCTCAATGGGTTATTTAATGCCGACAACATTTTTAGGATAGATTCGTATGAATAGAATATTTATTCTTTGGTTTAGATTGGTTTGGTTTATTTTGTTTTACGGAATATCAACCTCAATGGGTTATTTAATGCCGACAACATTTTTAGGATAGATTCGTATGAATAGAATATTTATTCTTTGGTTTGAATTGGTTTGGTTTATTTTTTTTTTAACGGCATATCAACCTCAATGGGTTATTTAATGCCGACAACATTTTTAGGATAGATTCGTATGAATAGAATATTTATTCTTTGGTTTAGATTGGTTTGGTTTATTTTGTTTTACGGAATATCAACCTCAATGGGTTATTTAATGCCGACAACATTTTTAGGATAGATTCGTATGAATAGAATATTTATTCTTTGGTTTAGATTGGTTTGGTTTTATTTTGTTTAACAATATCAACCTCAATGGGTTATTTAATGCCGACAACATTTTTAGGATAGATTCGTATGAATAGAATATTTATTCTTTGGTTTAGATTGGTTTGGTTTATTTTGTTTAACGGAATATCAACCTCAATGGGTTATTTAATACCTCAACATTTTTAGGATAGATTCGTATGAATAGAATATTTATTCTTTGGTTTAGATTGGTTGGTTTATTTTGTTTAACGCCGATCAACATGGGTTTTTAATGCCGACAACATTTTTAGGATATTTCGTATGAATAGAATATTTATTCTTTGGTTTAGATTGGTTTGGTTTATTTTGTTTAACGGAATATCAACCTCAATGGGTTATTTAATGTTTTTAATAGATTCGTACAAATAGAATATTTATTCTTTGGATTTAGATTGGTTTGGTTTATTTTGAATATCAATCATTTATTTAATGCCAAACAACATTTTTAGGATAGATTCGTATGATTATTTATTCTTTGGTTTAGATTGGTTTGGTTTATTTTGTTTTACGGCATATCAACCTCAATGGGTTATTTAATGCCGACAACATTTTTAGGATAGATTCGTATATGAATAGAATATTTATTCTTTGGTTTAGATTGGTTTGGTTTATTTTTGTTTTTACAGCATATCAACCTCAATGGGTTATTTAATGCCGACAACATTTTTAGGATAGATTCATTATGAATAGAATATTTATTCTTTGGTTTGATTGGTTTGGTTTATTTTGTTTTTAACGGAATATCAACCTCAATGGGTTATTTAATGCCGACAACATTTTAGGATAGATTCGTATGAATAGAATATTTATTCTTTGGTTTAGATTGGTTTGGTTTATTTTGTTTTACGGCATATCAACCTCAATGGGTTATTTAATGCCGACAACATTTTTAGGATAGATTCATTGGGTTATTTGAATAGAATATTTATTCTTTGGTTTAGATTGGTTTGGTTTATTTTGTTTAACGGAATATCAACCTCAATGGGTTATTTAATGCCGACAACATTTTAGGATAGATTCGTATGAATAGAATATTTATTCTTTGGTTTAGATTGGTTTGGTTTATTTTGTTTTAACGGAATATCAACCTCAATGGGTTATTTAATGCCGACAACATTTTTAGGATAGATTCGTATGAATAGAATATTTATTCTTTGGTTTAGATTGGTTTGGTTTATTTTGTTTAACGGAATATCAACCTCAATGGGTTATTTAATGCCAAACAACATTTTTTTTAGGATAGATTCGTATGAATAGAATATTTATTCTTTGGTTTAGATTGGTTTGGTTTATTTTGTTTTACGGCATATCAACCTCAATGGGTTATTTAATGCCGACAACATTTTTAGGATAGATTCGTATGAATAGAATATTTATTCTTTGGTTTAGATTGGTTTGGTTTATTTTGTTTAACGGAATATCAACCTCAATGGGTTATTTAATGCCGACAACATTTTTAGGATAGATTCGTATGAATAGAATATTTATTCTTTGGTTTAGATTGGTTTGGTTTATTTTGTTTTACGGCATATCAACCTCAATGGGTTATTTAATGCCGACAACATTTTTTGGGATAGATTCGTATGAATAGAATATTTATTCTTTGGTTTAGATTGGTTTGGTTTATTTTGTTTAACGGAATATCAACCTCAATGGGTTATTTAATGCCGACAACATTTTTAGGATAGATTCGTATGAATAGAATATTTATTCTTTGGTTTAGATTGGTTTGGTTTATTTTGTTTAACGGAATATCAACCTCAATGGGTTATTTAATGCCAACAACATTTTGAGATATATTCGTATGAATAGAATATTTATTCTTTGGTTTAGATTGGTTTGGTTTATTTTGTTTTGACATATCAAATGGGTTATTTAATGCCGACAACATTTTAGGATAGATTCGTATGAATAGAATATTTATTCTTTGGTTTAGATTGGTTTGGTTTATTTTGTTTAACGGAATATCAACCTCAATGGGTTATTTAATGCCGACAACATTTTAGGATAGATTCGTTATGAATAGAATATTTATTCTTTGGTTTAGATTGGTTTGGTTTATTTTTGTTTTTTACGGAATATCAACCTCAATGGGTTATTTAATGCCGACAACATTTTTTAGGATAGATTCGTATGAATAGAATATTTATTCTTTGGTTTAGATTGGTTTGGTTTATTTTGTTTTTTGGAATATCAACCTCAATGGGTTATTTAATGCCAAACAACATTTTTGGATAGATTCGTATGAATAGAATATTTATTCTTTGGTTTAGATTGGTTTGGTTTATTTTGTTTAACGGAATATCAACCTCAATGGGTTATTTAATGCCGACAACATTTTTAGGATAGATTCGTATGAATAGAATATTTATTCTTTGGTTTAGATTGGTTTGGTTTTTTTTTGTTTAACGGAATATCAACCTCAATGGGTTATTTAATGCCGACAACATTTTTAGGATAGATTCGTATGAATAGAATATTTATTCTTTGGTTTAGATTGGTTTGGTTTATTTTGTTTTACGGCATATCAACCTCAATGGGTTATTTAATGCCGACAACATTTTTAGGATAGATTCGTATGAATAGAATATTTATTCTTTGGTTTAGATTGGTTTGGTTTATTTTTGTTTAACGGAATATCAACCTCAATGGGTTATTTAATGCCGACAACATTTTTAGGATAGATTCGTATGAATAGAATATTTATTCTTTGGTTTAGATTGGTTTGGTTTATTTTGTTTAACGGAATATCAACCTCAATGGGTTATTTAATGCCGACAACATTTTTAGGATAGATTCGTATGAATAGAATATTTATTCTTTGGTTTAGATTGGTTTGGTTTATTTTGTTTTACGGCATATCAACCTCAATGGGTTATTTAATGCCGACAACATTTTAGGATGGTTAGAATATTTATTCTTTGGTTTAGATTGGTTTGGTTTATTTTGTTTTAACGGAATATCAACATTTTTATTTAATGCCGACAACATTTTAGGATAGATTCGTATGAATAGAATATTTATTCTTTGGTTTATTGGTTTGGTTTATTTTTGTTTAACGGAATATCAACCTCAATGGGTTTTTTAATGCCGAACAACATTTTTTAGGATAGATTCGTATGAATAGAATATTTATTCTTTGGTTTAGATTGTTTGGTTTATTTTGTTTAACGGAATATCAACCTCAATGGGTTATTTAATGCCGACAACATTTTTTAGGATAGATTCGTATGAATAGAATATTTATTCTTTGGTTTATTGGTTTGGTTTATTTTGTTTTTACGGCATATCAACCTCAATGGGTTATTTAATGCCGACAACATTTTTTAGGATAGATTCGTATGAATAGAATATTTATTCTTTGGTTTAGATTGGTTTGGTTTATTTTGTTTAACGGAATATCAACCTCAATGGGTTATTTAATGCCGACAACATTTTTAGGATAGATTCGTATGAATAGAATATTTATTCTTTGGTTTAGATTGGTTTGGTTTATTTTGTTTAACGGAATATCAACCTCAATGGGTTATTTAATGCCGACAACATTTTTAGGATAGATTCGTATGAATAGAATATTTATTCTTTGGTTTAGATTGGTTTGGTTTATTTTGTTTAACGGAATATCAACCTCAATGGGTTATTTAATGCCGACAACATTTTTAGGATAGATTCGTATGAATAGAATATTTATTCTTTTGGTTTAGATTGGTTTGGTTTATTTTGTTTTACGGCATATCAACCTCAATGGGTTATTTAATGCCGACAACATTTTTAGGATAGATTCGTTGAATAGAATATTTATTCTTTTGGTTTAGATTGGTTTGGTTTATTTTGTTTAACGGAATATCAACCTCAATGGGTTATTTAATGCCGACAACATTTTTTAGGATAGATTCGTATGAATAGAATATTTATTCTTTGGTTTAGATTGGTTTGGTTTATTTTGTTTTACGGCATATCAACCTCAATGGGTTATTTAATGCCAACATTTTTAGGATGGATTCAAATATTTTTTTCTTTGGTTTAGGATTTGGTTTAGATTCGTTATGAATAGAATATTTATTTATTCTTTGGTTTAGATTGGTTTGGTTTATTTTGTTTAACGGAATATCAACCTCAATGGGTTATTTAATGCCGACAACATTTTTTAGGATAGATTCGTATGAATAGAATATTTATTCTTTGAATTGGTTTGGTTTAGAATATCAACCTTATTTAATGCTTTTGGGGAATAGATTCGTTTATAGAATATTTATTCTTTGGTTTATTTGGTTTGGTTTAACGGAATATCAACCTCAATGGGTTATTTAATGCCGAACAACATTTTTTTAGGATAGATTCGTATGTATGAATATTCAATATTTATTCTTTGGTTTAGATTGGTTTGGTTTATTTTGTTTAACGGAATATCAACCTCAATGGGTTATTTAATGCCGACAACATTTTTAGGATAGATTCGTATGAATAGAATATTTATTCTTTGGTTTTGATTGGTTTTGGTTTATTTTGTTTAACGGAATATCAACCTCAATGGGTTATTTAATGCCGACAACATTTTTAGGATAGATTCATTATGAATAGAATATTTATTCTTTGGTTTAGATTGGTTTGGTTTATTTTGTTTTTACGGAATATCAGAATATTTATTCTTTTTAGGTTTCGTATGAATAGATTTTATTCTTTGGTTTGGTTTATTATTTTGTTTAACGGAATATCAACCTCAATGGGTTATTTAATGCCGACAACATTTTTAGGATAGATTCGTATGAATAGAATATTTATTCTTTGGTTTAGATTGGTTTGGTTTATTTTTGTTTTACGGCATATCAACCTCAATGGGTTATTTAATGCCGACAACATTTTTAGGATAGATTCGTATGAATAGAATATTTATTCTTTGGTTTAGATTGGTTTGGTTTATTTTGTTTTTGGTTTCGGCATATCAACCTCAATGGGTTATTTAATGCCGACAACATTTTTAGGATAGATTCGTATGAATAGAATATTTATTCTTTGGTTTAGATTGGTTTGGTTTATTTTGTTTAACGGAATATCAACCTCAATGGGTTATTTAATGCCGACAACATTTTAGGATAGATTCATATGAATAGAATATTTATTCTTTGGTTTAGATTGGTTTGGTTTATTTTGTTTAACGGAATATCAACCTCAATGGGTTATTTAATGCCGACAACATTTTTAGGATAGATTCGTATGAATAGAATATTTATTCTTTGGTTTAGATTGGTTTGGTTTATTTTGTTTTACGGCATATCAACCTCAATGGGTTATTTAATGCTGCCAATATTGTTATTGTTGGTCATACTTTTTTTTTTCAAATGTCTATTTCTGGTAATATTTTTTCTTTCAAAACATCTATTTCTGTTTATATTTTTTCTTCAAAAATCTATGTCTAGCATTAATTTTCCTTCAAATATCTATATCTGGTAATATATATATATATTTTTCAAAAATGCTTTGCTGATATTAAAACCTATTCCCACACGTTTTCACTCCAGTTTGCGGGGTTAAATATTTGCTCATAGTTGCTACCCTAACAGGTGCTACCACCCTGGATCCGGGTGAACCTGGGAACACCAGTAATTAAGTGGCGGTTTCCCGTTTCTCAAAACCTCTTGATCAGAGACCTTGCTGTTGGACGTAGTTTTTCTTTCTTACCCAGGACGCGGATGTAGTTTATAGTTATACCCAGGACGGGGTAGCCGTGTGTTTATTCAACAAGTTAACTACTGTATATATACAACCATATCACATTGAAAGAAAGCTTTTCTTGGCATCACCAAAGTTAAGCAACCTGGACTTTGGTTAGTATCTAGATGGGCGACCCCTTGACAATACCAGGTACTGTTAGCTTGAATTAACGGTTTGAGTTATGGATTAAAGGCGCGGAATTAGCAAACGGAGGGCTTGTTCTAGTCGTTTTCGTCGTAGTTACATACGAGCAAATAACCTTGGGGAAAATATGTATCGTCCCCTTCTCCTCCTAGCTATGGGTTAATTAGTAGGATTTGAAACAGTAAAATTTTATTATCCCAATTTTTTTTTATAATCTAAAGACCTCAGTAGTGCCTAGAATAATTCGAAACACATCCTCTACCACCAACCAAATTAACCGTTAGAATATACTACCCACAATGCATCACGTTTGAAGCAGACGTAAATGATTAGCGGACCACGCTCTGTGCAAATCTGAGAAAGAAATGTTCACATATTTACTCACACAGTCCAGGTCATCGAGCGAGTAGTGGCCAATGGACGAATCATGCCCGGACTAAGTTAACTTCAAAGAGTAACTCAAACAATCCAGTCTTACGCTGGCAGGAACGGGCTGCTTAATCCGGGTTTCCAGTTATATTCACATCGACATTTAAATTTATACGCAATTGAACTGATTTGGAAAAAAAAAAAAACATACCATTATTGACAAATGAGGGAAACGCTGATTTTTTGTCTCAAAACAACACGTAACCTGACGGAGAAATACCTGATGTAACACAAGCCTAAACACTGTCAGTCAGTTTCTTTCACAATGCTGCACAGAGCTCGATCCGCTATTCATTAGCGTCTGCTTGAAGCGGCTCACATCAAATTACATCAACTGGCTCTATGCAAACAATTGGAGCGTTTCATTTGCTCCCTTAATCTTTTAGGAGGTTCATGAGTACTTGTTTTTTCTTTCATACTCACTTAGACATATTTATATATCATTTCTAAATTATTTTACTAATAAATATATTTTAATAATGTCCAATAATGATTATCCTTTTTTATATACTGCTTGAATTGGTTTCTTGAATTATTTAATTTACTTTGGGAATTGTCCCTTTCATTTTTTTTTCTCGTCATAAATTACGCCAATGTTTTCCTTCCGACCTAAAGTTGTCCGAAAAGGTGTTTCAGTTTTATCAAATTTATATATATATATATATATATATATATATATATATATATATATATATATATATATATATGTATGTATATATATATATATATATGAATAATATATATATATATGAATAATTGTATATATAGATATATATATATATTTCGTTTGGTCGTATTCTTCTTTGACCGAACGTATCTCTAATAATCTAAATGCGTTAAAAATTAGAACTACTATGTTACCTACTAGGACTATCCGTAGTTTATTAAATAGCACCAGCAGACAACATATTAAATCCGATGCTTGCATCTATCTAATATCATGCAAAAACTGTGACCTAAAATATGTGGGTGAAACATGTAGTTCCGTAAAATCTCGTGTTTTCGAACATAAACGAGATATTCGCCTCGGAAATTTTAACAATGCTTTAGTTGTACACACAACTAAAGCAGATCATAATTTCGATTTCGATTCCGTGAAGGTATTAAAATATTTTCATAATAAAAATCTCCGGAGGGTTTATGAAGCGGGTATAATATCCATCTCACGTACGGTGAATACTAGACCTGGTTTCTTTAATATTTCCCCTTTTTTAGCGAGATTAATGCTCGACAAGCATACACATAAAAATTTTAGATCCTAATAGAATTATTTCATTTTCTTTTTCATTCAAAATAATCAAAAATTTTTAGGAATACGTTTTGAAAGCGTCGCCCATGTGACGACAACGTGACCATGCTAAACGGAAAGCTGATCATTTTAAAAATTTTCAGTTATCTTTTTTGGATAAGACTTGTTTTTTATGTCCATCGTCTTTGTCAAATTGAAATGAATTGTATTTTAATGAATATTGTCTTGAAGAAGGTTTATTAAACCGAAACGTCAGACGTCGACATTTCATTCATTTTAAACAACATTGCATTTAAGGATTTTTGTTTGTTTTTTCCAAATTTTTCTTCATTCTGTCGGATCTATATCCATTTACATTTATTACATATATATATATATTTATTAATATATATATATATATATATATATATATATATATATTAATAAATATATATATATATGTGTGTGTGTGTGTATATATATATATATATATATATATATATATATATATATATATATATATGACGAAATATAGTTTTACGGTGTGGTATATTTTGGGGATTAAGGGCTCAATATCAGAGATAGAGCGTATGTAAACATAAATATAAAAGTGAACTTTGAGCTCAACACTCAGAGGCGACAGGCTGTTTCATGCTAGACGCAATCTTCAAGGCATCCTCTGAGTGTTGACTTCGATGTTTGCTTATATATATATATATATATATATATATAATCTTGCATAATATACTATGTACGTTAAGAAGAAATGTCAATTTTATAAGCATTGAAAAATAATTTAAATGCTTAGTAAATGCTCTTAATATTTGACTTTTAGTAATAAGCCTAATTAACCTCATTTGCCAATGTAAAGAAAAACAAAATATTTTTTATCATCATTTAGAATAAACCTTGATCTTTATTCACTTTCTCTGTCAGGCTGAGGTTAACACAAATTTCTTCTCGTTCGTTGATTACAAATTTATGACATTTTAATATCGCACGAGAAATCAGTTCTTACATGGCATAAGATCGCATTAAAAGCTCTGCAAAGGGAATTAAACTCGATGTAAATTAAATGGAAGTTTCCCGAAAACATGAAGAGATTCCCTCTGCGTGTTCCATTCCCCTTTATTAAATTCACCAGAGAGTAATTCAATTCAATCCTATCTGAATCCTTAATCGTTAAAAAAAACACTGGCTTGGAATGTTAAATATAAAGCCTTTTGCATTCCATACAAATACGGCCCCGAAAAACCGAAATTAATACACGAGACAAATACGTTACTTAAGATGATTATAATAGACACAAGTACAGCATTTTTTTTTCTTCTTCTTGAGTAATACATATAGAGCGTGGCCGAATTTTTGAAAAGGTAGTGTTTCAAGCAAATGCCTCCGGTTCGAGTCTTATCGTAATTTCAGTTCTGGAGATAACCTCTTGATAAACTGCATTAAGCTAAGTCCGACGACTAAAGAGAACAGTTTGGAAGCCGTTAGTGGTTACGAATGCATGAAATCTGTGATCATCAGGGGCGAAAATGTGGGACCAAATGCAGTACTGATCACGCTGGATCGTGCGTTCTCTTCAAGAAATTCTACCTGAGGATCTTTTAGCGTAAATCATAGGTGGATAATCTAGATGTTGAACAGGAACCAATATTCCTGAGCAGATGTCTGTCATATAGACTAGGTGGGTACTCTAGTAGATACCACACTCTACCGAGACTGACGACTTCAGATATATACTTATATGCATAAGTATAACAGCAAAGAAATGAAATTATTAGAGGTGACAACGATATTGCATGACATCAGATATGGGATATGTGTATACACAAAATTTAAATTGGAGTACAATTTCACTGATGGAATTTAACTTGTATTACTAATTTAACATTAAATTATGATTGACTCATTTGTTATTTATGACTTATCAACCTTTGTATGTTATTTAAAATTAAAACCTATTTTAGGTTTTAAGAGGTTGCTTACAGTAACCAGTGTTTCCTGGTGGTCTTTCGTCTAAGTACTGACCGGGATCGACATTGCTTAACTTCGGTTATCGAACGAGAAACTGACATTGATAATGAAATTATTATAGGTAGCTATAATGAACGTTATTAATCTTTATTCATTCCTTTTTTATAGTTTCGAGTATATCTCTCTCTCTCTCTTACTCTCTCTCTCTCTCTCTCTCTCTCTCTCTCTCTCTCTCTCTATATATATATATATATATATATATATATATATATATCATGAATCATTCATACAAAAAAACAAATATAGAGTTAATGAATTAAATGGCGAAATACATCTCCGCAAACAATTTCAATAAGGTACACTAACCCTGAACCTGTATATGAATGATATGATCCCTGTTTATAAATTCCAGTATAATTACATGAATGATTCATGTAATTATAAGTTGAACAGCACCTATAATCGAAATTAAAATAACTGATCCAACGTGCAACTTTCGGATAATAAGTGTGATATTCCTGTAATTATTGAGCAATATAGTTCATGCCACCAGTACAAAAGAATTCTCTTATTACTATATTTGTACAAAAACGCACAACCTTAAAATTTAAATTCAAACTCAACGTCCCGACCGCACGTTCCAAAACAATAACATATTTCTCATAGCATTTTTTCGGATTACATCTATATTTTCGTTGTCCTCTTATTACCCAGAAGTAAAAAACAAGAACAAAATCTATTTCCATACCTGAGGATGCCTGTAGGAACAGACGAAAGCTTGTAAAAACTAAAAAAGAACTTATGAAACTGGAATTTATAAACAGGGATCATATCATTCATATACAGGTTCGGGGTTAGTGTATCTTATTGAAATAGCTTACGAAGATGTATTCTCGCCATTTAAATCATTAACCTCTATATTTGTTTTTTGTATGAATGATTCATGTAATTGTAAGTCGAATGGCACCTATAATCGATATATATATATATATATATATATATATAATGTATATGGGAATCAGATAGTTATTGAAACGTAGATTGTTAAATATAACAGGCAACGAATGTTTATAATGTTTGATCATGAGCCGTTCTAAACTTCATATACTTGCTTTCATTTCGGGAGAATTAAAGACAAAACTCTGCAACATTTAGATATGTTTTATTAAGCTGTTCCTTCATGTAAGCTTTAGGCTCACAGGAATTATTTTCAGAGTGCTTATACGAACATTTCAACAAAGATATTCGCCATCAAAGATGATATTCTGTTATGTTGGCATAAAAGATTGCTATGCGTTTATAACGGTCGCAGAATAGCAAACACCTGTTGTTAATTCATGATGCGATTCTATGACTTAGTACCACGCGAGAGAACGAAATATTAAAAACGGTACCATGTGTCTAGATTCAGTTTAATGTGTTGTGACTAGTTTGAAATGTAATTTTGTTGAGTGTGGGTTGCTTTGTTTTAATATAGATGGCCTCCTTGTGTTATCAACTAATATCTGTCTAATATTATGTACAAGACTCTGTTTTTCTAAGAATTGTTGTTTAATAGAACTAAGATCAGAAAGGTGACAGGTAAGTCTACGGGAGAGCGTGGTTGTAGTAAAACCAATATATGTAGCGGTTTTTTTCTTATTAATATCGGAGATACAATCTCTGAACGGGCATGTAAATTGAGACACTACAACTTTTTTGTAATGGATTTAGTTGTGTGGTAGTAGGATTGTTAGAGACTATGAGGTTAATTGTTTTAATTTTTGGGTTTAACATTTCTACCTATTATGATTTTGAGTGTTGATTTATCCTGTTTGTAATTATTATGCATTTGGTTACAATAGCATAGGCTAATAATATTATGTTTATTTTTAAGTAAACTAATATTATTAATATTATCAAGTTTGTTAGAGGTAATATTAAGTTTATTGAGATACATTTTAATTTGTTGATCCGTTATGGAATCCATTATTAACAAGTTTTCGTTTAATTTTATGTAATTCTTTATAGAAAGTGGCATTAGAACAACTGCCATTGAAATATTTATGAAAAAAAAAACACAGGAAACTATCTACCAACGGTGGGAGGAATTACTGAAGTCGAGATGCCAGGTCAAGACCGATAACATTACACACATTTCTTCGGATTTTGTCCAGAATCTCGAAATAGCTAGCCTGAGTACTGGACCAAATATGGCAGCGATATTCAATGCACAGACGAATTGTAGGTTTATAAAGGGGTATGATATATTCTGCTGAGAAAATCACTCGACTTTAGGTCAATTGAAAACGTGAAGTCATGAAGGCGCCATCAGTTGCGTCTCTGAAAGTTATCATCAGACGCTGAGAACAAAATTACTTCTTTATAATGATTGTCGGATACCAGTTTTGTTTTCAAGGCGTTAAAATGTACAAGCCATTTCTTGGCCCCGGTAAAAACAGATTTTGAGTGTCAG
Organism: Acanthosepion pharaonis; assembly: GCA_903632075.3. NCBI lineage: Eukaryota > Metazoa > Mollusca > Cephalopoda > Sepiida > Sepiidae > Acanthosepion > Acanthosepion pharaonis. The sequence goes on along the minus strand of CAHIKZ030000029.1, from coordinate 1,997,825 downwards.
TTTTACTTTGCCTGGCCTACCGGACTGGATTGAAAGTCATACAATCATATTCCAGCATCATCCTACACTAGTGTTACATTCCCACGGCTGTCTTTTCTCTTTAACCATATCGATCCCAAATCGTCAGCGGTTACAATTATGATAGAACAAATGGCAGAAATATCCAACTGTATGAGATATTATGACAGTCATTTATAATAATACGATGCACGTTGAAAATGCAGTGTTGTCAATGTTATTTTCATAAAAATTATATATATATTTTTTTAAATCTAAATAGGAAATATTTCTTCGCTGTCTCGAGAAATAACTATTGAACGCTGGT
>CAHIKZ030000029.1:1972500-1995000 GCA_903632075.3 Acanthosepion pharaonis | reverse complement strand
TTCTAGTTCAATATAACGTAGTCTAACCTTTACACCACTTTTAGAAAGAATCTTCAAGTACGAATTTAACGGAAAAAATTCCGAAAACCTTTTTCTCTGCGGGCTGTTAAATATAACAGTCGAACAGATCTGTTCACACTGTGCTGTCAAACTCTCTGCCTTGAGCAGAGAGGAACCTGGACGAGGCTTTTTCAAAGGGTAATGTTTCGTCCGGGGAGGTAGACATGCCCGGAACCCGTTTATGCGAGTTCTAAGGGAATATATTTAGGCGAGTCTACAGGCTAAAATAACCCACGGTAAACTCTTGTGGTGGGGTGGAGGCTGTTAAATAATGACAGTCGATGAGATTGTTCAACTGTCGAACTCTCTTCATTGAGCAGAGAGAACCCCGGACAAGGCTTTGCCGAAGGGCAAAGTTTCGTCCACGGAGATAGACCAGCCCTGAATCCGTTTATGCGGGTTCTAAGGAAATATTTTTGGCCAAGGCTGTGGGCTCAGAAAACCCACGGTAAACTCGGCGTTGTGTCACATACATCCCTCATGGAGGGGGCTTTTAAATATTAACAGTCTAGATTGTTTAACTGTCGAACTCTGCCGTGAGCAGAGAGGAACCCGGACGAAGCTGTGCTGAAGGGCAAAGTTTCGTCCGGGAGGTAGACAGACCCTGAATCCGTTTATTCTAAGGGAATAATTTTGACCGAGTCTACGGGCTCGAAGTACACACAGTAAACTCTGCCTTGTGCCATATGTCCCTCGTGGGGGTGGGCTGTTAAATATAACAGTCAAACAGATCTGTTCGCACTGTGCTGTCGAACTCTCTGCCTTGAGCAGAGAGAACCCCGGACGAGGCTTTGCCGAAGGGGAAAGTTTCGTCCACGGAGGTAGACCAGACCTGAACCCGTTTATGCGGGTTCTAAGGGAATATTTTTGGCCGAGCCTACGGGCTCGAAGAACCCACGATAAACTCGGCCTCGTGCCACATACATCCTTCGTGAGGGGGTGTTAAATATTAACAGTCGATTAGATTGTTCATTACTGTCGAACACTGCCTTGAGCAGATAGGAACCCGGTCGAGGTAGATTTCGGTTTCTTTCTGCGGTAGACTGATTTTCAAGCAAGGATATAGGAACCATTCTGTCGTGGTATTCAACACATATTTAAGTTCATAGTTTCTTTATATAACCAGTCATCTCCGACATTCACGATGGTTCTGCATTAAATTCGGAAGGTCATTAGGGTAACATCCCATAGTATCCCATCGACGAGCGATGCTGTATTGGTTTCTGAAATTTTGATAATCATGTTTGTCTTTCAGTGGCTTATTTCTCATCTAAGTTTCGCCATTCCTACAGCAATGACAGTTTCCGCGGACTATGTTCACTGACATGCGTAGTATGGTCCGTGTGGATGCTGTAAACGACAAATACATAGTTTAGCATGTGACGTCGTCTACGACTGACTGCCATCCTGCATTCCACTGTCGGTTGACTTAAACGGTTTAGTACTTTTGGTTTCTTTAGAGTTTTCCTTCTTCACCACGGTTATGAAGCCCCATCTCGCCCTGATTCTAACGGGCTGTACTGGACTACGACTTACTAGAAACAGGAATAAAACAAAAACGTTGAACCTTACCTGTCCTTCATATAAGTTTACTGATTTTTTTTTTTGTTTTCGTCCGAGATGATTCGTCATGATAAACTACATCCAACATTGTTGTAGAGTAATTTTCCCAGTGGAAGCTTGTATTTCACTAAGTCGGTCCTAAATTAGGTTCGACGTACAAAACGTTCGGAACTTGAAATAATAGTTAATGACGCAGCAATCTAGTTGTGGGGCTCATACTTTAATGTCCGACATCGACTGACTCACACAACTCACTCAGCTTCACTGGCCACTGCTACTACTACTACTACTTATTATCTGTGGGAGAGTCTATTTACAATAGAAATAGGTAGGTTACGGTATGACAAACATCAAGGTTAAAAAGCTGTGAAATTATTAAAATAGATTTTATAGTAAAAATACCAGCAATACATTTCACTACCGACAAAAAACGTCTTTACAAAAATACGTCAATGAATCCTGATCTATAAAGTGTTTTCTTACAAGGAATGCATATTCTGTTCATACGGATGTATCCTAAAAATCCTGTCAGCATTAAATAACCCATTGCAATGTTGATATACCGTAAAACAAAATAAAACAAACCAATTTGAAAAGAATACATAAATGAAACCAAAGCCTTGGCAAAAACACTCTTTTTAATTATACGTCTATGAAACCCCATCTAGATTTTGATTTCGTAAAAAGAATACTTTTTCTATTCATGCGAACCTAACCCAAGAATCTTGTCAGCATTGAATAGCCCACTGAAGTATTGATATGCCGTAAAAGAAAATAAAACAAAGCAATCTGAAAATAATACATGAATGAAACCAAACTCTTGGCAAAAAAAAATTCTTTACAAATAATACGTCAATGAAACATGATCTATAAACTGATTTCTTACAAGAAATACAATATGTCTTCATACGAATCTATCCTAAAAATTTTGCCGGCGTTAAATATCTCATTGAAGTGTTGATACCCCGTAACACAAAATAAAACAAACAAATATGAAGGGAATACATCAATGAAACCAAACTCTTGGCAAAAACCGTCTTTACAAATATACGAAAATGAAACCTGATCTATAAACTGATTTCCTACAAAGAATACATGAATATACGCACCTATCCAAAAAATCTTATGAGCATCAAATAACCCGTGGAGACTGATATGCTGTAAAACAAAATAAACCAAACCAAATCGTCATTGAACACTTATGTTATAAGTATAACTTCATCGTCACCATTGGTACACTGTCCTCTTCGGGAAAACTACAACGTTCTTTTGTTTTTACTACTGGTTACCCAAAACAATGTCCAAGAGCCAGTCAAGGTAGAGTGTCTTATATTGGCGTCGGAAAGAACAAGCGTTAGGAGCAAAGATCTTTTCTTTTCAAAGCTGAAGCAAACCATAGAAAGAACCGGAAACTCTGTCTTAAACTTAAGGGATAATTTTCCACTTCTTTTCAAACGGTCAGGGAAGAGCGTGAACCGGACGATACGCGAATCTATCTACTCCTATTTATCTATGAGTAGATTCCTTTGCCATGTGGTACGGTATATTTAAATGTTCTAAACACATTCTTCATAGTTTTGCTTGCATGCAGGCAGAGTCCTAATCTAGCAAGTGATTAAACGTTTTGCGGTTCTCATTTATATCTTGTCGTTCTGCTGATGATTGAAATGCATCAGTTTTGTGGTTTTCACTAGACATCTTTGTCGATCGATATATTTTCTTCTAGGACATCTAACCGGTCAGTGGAGTTAAAGCTTGGAAGACGATTTCTGATATACGAGAAAAGTAAATCTCTATTGATGCGATCATATGCTGCTGTGAGATCGACACAGGAGGTTTAGTAATATGTTTGATAAGTACGCTGTTTCACGAAATGTTTGAACGTTATTCGGCCTTGCCAGAACGAAACCTTGACTGGCTTATTACAAGACAATTATGATAGGATGTTGAGGATGTAATTAAGAGAATATTAATTACTACAGTTAAGATACCGCTGTATATATGAGGATCTTCAGAACTACCATTTCGTTTTCAACAGACCACACGTTTTGGTGATGTACTTTCGATTCAAGCCTCGTCTCATAAAAGTGAGAAATTTGGTTTTGATTTCAGGGAGAGAGTATGCTACTTTAAAAACACCAGCCCAAATACCAAGCGAAATTTTATTCGTTAATACATTTATTTATTTAATTTCAATTACTTCAATCGAAGCAAGGCAATAATGTCACTAGGACGCAAGATTTTATTGGGAGTGAAAGGGAATGAGAATAAATTTGTAAAAAGAACGGAATTGAAAATGCAACAAAAGAACGGATTTCAGAAGGACAGACGATAACGATTGGTATTACCCTTAAATTTTTGAAGATTGTAGGTGGCAGAGAGCCAAGAAATTGCAAGAGATTTCCACAGGTGATAAGTGCGCGAACGAAACAGTTAGAATAAGGCTTACGTTTTCATCCATCTTGTTCAACAATAAAACGTGGAGACCTAATTGCCACCCTAGTAGAACATTTAAATTCATGCAACAGACACGCCAAGGAGGAAAGCTAATCGGAACAATTGCCATGAAAATATTTGTAGAAAAGACAGAGGGAAGCCACGTAATGTCAGTGATAATGCGCCTGACGTCCACATGCCAGGTTATGGTCGATTATAACGAGTGTTCCAATAACTTGAACCGATTTTAAACGTGAATTAAGTTTAAGCGTCTCATGATATTTCTTTTTCTTTCAGATTTAACAACTTAAGTATTTGGCAATTTCCACCGTGGAAAGATTAACATTCAAACAACGTGTTAAATTTATCGAATCCTATTACGAAAATGGACATGCAAACTGAATTTGAATGAGAAGTTCCCAGGTCGCATCATCTCTCGAAACAGCGAAGTCAGTTGGCCACCACGACCGGGCTACTTGACGCCTTAAGATTTCTTCCTTTGGGGTCATCTTAAAAGTAAGGTCCATGCCAACAAGCCAACAACAATTCAACAGCTTAAAGATGAGATAATAAGGCATATTGGTGAGATCGAGGAGTAACTATGCAGAAACGTCATCAAAAATTTTGACCATAGAGTGGAGGTGTGCCGCCGAAGCCTTGGCGGACATTTGGACGATATTATTTTTCACACATAATTGCTATGACTTAAATAACATAATCCAATAGAGAAATATATAAATTTCTACTAATAACAGTGATTTATTTATTGCTGATGTTGATCCGTCTTAATGAAACATCCTTTATGACAGACACTTCTTTGAAATTATTTCAAGGATCTCCAGATATATAACAGAAACACCAGACCAGATATGGCAGTGATATTCAATGCACGCATAAAAGGCAGCGTTATAAATGTACAAGATGGATTCTGACGAGGAAATATGTCTACCAAATTTTCTAGCAGCAAACTTCGCAGGTAATTCAATATAATCATTCCAATTCATGTCAATGAAAAACATCGTTTCAAGAAAGCGCCAAAATTTGCTCTCCTGGAAGTTAGCATCAGCGATTCTGATGGTGGACAAAAAAGGTTCCTGTTGTGGCCTTGCTAGTGCCAGAAATAAAGACACAAAGAGAGGAATTGAGTTAAAGAAATATATTAACAGAAACAGTATTACAAACATATTCAAACGAAAGTGTTACAGCAAGAATATTCGGTTCGGCAGTCAAAGCCGACTGCTGGAAAATTCCCAGTCCAAAAGGCAGTATCTGCTCCTATTTATACCTGGGAGAGTCCATGCGTGCGTGGCTAAATTACCGTAACAGTTCTCTATTGTGATTACATTAAATCAATTCTGTTTTGGAAACGTTAAATTTTAGAAGCATGTCCTTGCCACAGTTAACCACGGATTGGAGGTCCTTTTCGAGAGCATTTACTTTGTCGAAGCAGTCGGACTTTCTACTAAGACACAAAGAATCATTGTGTCATCACCATCAATTTCTTTATTACTCTTTGGAGTTGAACGCCAATCTCGACTTCCTCGGACCTAGGTCTATTGCTGTTTAAATTTAGAAATAGACATTTTAAAGTTCCAATATACCGACCAAAATTCGAAGGACCGACCAAAATGTTCTTTTTGAGACCAAGACACTTCTGATGATTAGATAGATAGATAGATAGATAGATAGATAGATAGATAGATAATAAAATAAAGTTAATTGTTAATCCGTATGGGTAATACCGGGGAAGATGTATCGGTCTCAAGAAATAAAATATTACCATGGCTTTCTGAAGTCTCCGATTAGTTATATATATATATATATATATATATATATATATATATATATATATATATTATATATATATTGTATGGATAGGATCGCAAAAGAGTGAAACCCAGAGTGACAAACTCATATCCATACCATTGATACCACGCATATATAATATATATATAAAATATATATATATATATATATATAGTGAGAGAGATACATACATATATATATATATATATATATATATATATATATTAGTTTTATTTTTTTTTTTTACTTTTCTCATTTCAACAATTAATCTATTCTGTTTTGTTTCACTGATTTTTTGTGCAATTTCCAAGAAGTATTTTACTTTTCACGATAGTAACTAGTTTTTAAATTTTTATTAAATTTCGTTGTCCCCTGCTTTTCTGAATTTTCGTTCAATTTTATTTTCTTCTGGGTGTGAATTTCGCTATCAGTCTTTTCAATTCAGAATTGTCTGCCCATAGATAGGGATCGTTTTCGTTGACTGGTCAGTTCAGAAATGGTCTCACCTATTTTGCCCATAAGGATTTTTTGTTTTGTTTTGGTTCATTCAAATATACATACCGGAGGAGCTCACTAAATCCTTATTCGTAAAATTACCTAAGAGTCGATGAGCCAACGAATGCGGGCCCCGTCGGGAAATCGGTTTAATAGGTGACATAACCTAATGATGTGAATCCTGGTAAATAGAGTGGGACGTAGAATCAGTGGGGGGGATAAGAGCGGGTTTTTTTTCAAGGAAACCGTAACAAGAAATGCGATATCCATTATAGGAATTATATCAGAGAAATATAGGGTAACCCCCACCAAAAAAAAAAACGTGAATTTTTGAAGTGCGTATTGCCAGACATGAGCAAGTGACAACACTGCGAGACAGTGACCTTGAGCAAGTAAACATTTAGAATTCAAGATGAAATTCACAGTATCCCAGCTGAGATGTTGCAGCAGTCAATGGGGAATCTCAACAGCAGATTTCAAGAATGCATTCGCTCAGGAGGACGCCATCTACAGGACGTAATTTTCAAAAATGGAAATTTCATCATTGTGACGTCCCTAAACACAGCCTTCGCTCGCTCCTCGCTGCTTCGTTCGGGTGTCGCCGCTCCAAACGTGACGTCCGCCTGTCGCGTCAGTCGTGTTGTCTCGTCCTGTGACGACCAACTGGCTTGGTATCGGTCGCGGCACCCAAATGTGACGTTCTAACCTTTTGGTGATTCGGATGGGAATCTGGTTAGATTCGATATCAGCCTCGTCGTTTCCAATTCGCTTCCAACGCCTGGTTACCAAAGTAACTGCGTTGATCTCTAGTCCGCCTACCCACGTTGTGAATCGATCTTAGGCAGACGAAATCAATCAGTCGTTGGGGCCGCAATGCAAGTTGGGTCCAAGCGGGGGTGGTATCGCACAAATACGTATAAAAAAACAAAATGATAACTCAAAAGTTCAAGGTATCAAAGAAAAGGATAACAAACTTTATGTCTAGTTGTTGGATACATAGGACTGCGTCTATCTCCCGACCCGTTCTATGGATTGTGACACGTTGTTTTCCGTTAGGCGAGTTTTAACACTTCAAGTTGTTTGCTCTTTAAGAAATTGGTTTTTCGGTGTGTCTTCGGGCGAAAGTCGAAAAAAACTTATTTTGGTGGTCTGGATCTAAGTCGCTCTTCAAAATAATTGTTCTTGGATTGAAGAGGAGTTCGGAATTTGCGCGAATCTTGGTCAGCCGATGCGAGGCTTCACTGGAGACTGACTCTGGGAACTGTCTCTCCCGAACTCAACTCTGGAACTCGAACTGGAACTGAACTGTATCTCTGCTGGAACTGTCTTATATGGACGCCGACCAAAACCGGGGTGGGTTTGTCGGCGCCGTGGGTTCCCCGATAATTCTAAATACATATCCACTTCTTTTATTTTTGGTTAGGAATTTTCCACTTCTTTCCATTTTTGGGAGCCCTCTCTTACTCCCACCTTCTCACCATACTTCAGAGGGGCGTGAACTGCCCTCCCCACTTCCTCGCAGCAACCTCTCATACCCATCCTCTAGATGGGCGGCGACAGCTTCATCCTTGCGTCACGTGATCACCACTCGGCCAATGATGACCAGTCGGGCGTGTACGATCCCGCGGCTTTGTTTCAGGAAAAAAAAATATATCTCGCTAAAAAAAAAAACTATTTTACCCTGGTCTCATCTGGACATCGTCAGTCAAATTATCGCTAATTATCAGAATGGGTGGTCTATTTAACACGGCCAGACCGTCGCCTCGAAAAGAAACATTTCTAGGTTTCCATTCATTCTTTGGTACACATTTCTGATAACATAGTTTTATTATCGCAGGCTAAAGATGTTCTATCGAAAGAAAACGGCCAGTCGCCACCTCGTGTGCGGCTTTGACACAATTAATTTTTCATATCTATCCAAAGCCCTGTAGTCCACCTGTTTTTTGTCAATTATCAAAATAACATTTTCAATTGGATTTTTCTTTGGCTAGTCGGTCTGTGGTTTGCTAATCAGATGCCTTCCCGCATTAGCGGCGTGTTTATGTATCCCCGATAACACCAGCCCGTCGCCAGAACACACCTGTTTCCCTTATCCACTTAGAATTTTTTTTTTTTGCCATTGTAATGACACTCTTCGCCATTTGTTACTTATCAAAATATCCTTTATCCATTGTCTCTTCGTCGTGGGGGTTCTACTTGTCATCCACGCTTTGGGTCTCGCCTCTCTTTTCCTTTCTTTTCTTTTTGCCTTGGTAAATGGTGTCGCATCATTGTTTCTTAAATGGCATGTTTTAAGGTTTCAATTACCATGAATAAAATATTCCATCACTCTTGGGGTTATTGGATTGTTAAAAGTTCCCGTTTTTTAGGGGTCACCCTGTATAAATGTACTAGAATTGGCTCTTACGTTTTATAGGTTACGCAAACGTATTTGAAAATCTACGGGACAACAGTCTGTTTGAATTGCTAGGAAAATACGATCTATTTCGAAATAGTGTACATAATACCTCATCTCAGAAATATAGACAGATACTGAAAGGCCGAAAGGTTGTAATAAATATGGCGATAAAGATGAGGACAATAGTCCGAATATTGTAAATAGTGTACATAATACCTCATCTCAGAAATATAGACAGATACTGAAAGGCCGAAACGTTTTAATAAATATGGCGATAAAGATGAGGACAATAGTCCAAATATTGTAAATAGTGTACATAATACCTCATCTCAGAAATATAGACAGATACTGAAAGGCCGAAACGTTGTAATAAATATGGCGATAAAGATGAGGACAATAGTCCGAATATTGTAAAAAGTGTACATAATACCTCATCTCAGAAATATAGACAGATACTGAAAGGCCGAAACGTTGTAATAAATATGGCGATAAAGATGAGGACAATAGTCCGAATATTGTAAATAGTGAATAACTCATCTCAGAAATATAGACAGATAAAAGGCCGAATATTAAATGTAAAAAGATGAGGACAATAGCCCGAATATTGTAAATAGTGTGCATAATACCTCATCTCAGAAATATAGACAGATACTGAAGGTCTGAAACGTTGTAATAAATAGGGAGACAAAGATGAGGACAATAGTCCGAATAATGTAAATAGTGTACATAATACCTCATCTCAGAAATATAGACAGATACTGAAAGGCCGAAACGTTGTAATAAATATGGCGATAAAGATGAGGACAATAGCCCGAATATTGTAAATAGTGTGCATAATACATCATCTCAGAAATATAGACAGATACTGAAGGTCTGAAACGTTGTAATAAATAGGGAGACAAAGATGAGGACAATATTCCGAATAATGTAAATAGTGTACATAATACCTCATCTCAGAAATATAGACAGATACTTAAAGGCCGAAACTTTGTAATAAATTTGGCGACAAAGATGAGGACAATAGTCCGAATAATATAAATAATGTACATAATACCTCATCTCAGAAATACAGACAGATACTGAAAGGCCGAAACGTTGTAATAAATAGGGCGACAAAGATGAGGACAATAGTCCGAATAATGTAAATAGTGTACATAATACCTCATCTCAGAAATATAGACAGATACTGAAGGTCTGAAACGTTGTAATAAATAGGGAGACAAAGATGAGGACAATAGTCCGAATAATGTAAATAGTGTACATAATACCTCATCTCAGAAATATAGACAGTTACTGAAGGTCTGAAACGTTGTAATAAATATGGCGACAAAGATGAGGACAATAGTCCGAATAATGTAAATAGTGTATACAATACCTCATCTCAGAAATATAGACAGATACAGGACGTGGGTGGTTTGCTACAATGTATGTGGCATGACGTCTCTTAATGTGAAGTTTTGCTCTGGCAGAACCAATTAATTTTTTTCGACCGAGCACTTTTCATGGAAGTAGGTATTTACCCTCTCCTCCACGCAGCAAGATGTGGCCCAACACCGCGTTTTATCGTGGTGTATCCGAGCCCGTAGGCTTGGGCAAAAATTACCTGTAGACTTCATAAAAACGGAGTCAGTTTCCCGAGACGAGAATCTGCTCTTCGACATAGCCTCGTCTGGGGGATACCCTCTGACCTGTGCCAGGTGAGTAAGTAGCGACAGAGAAGTGATAGGTCTCCACATCCCACCTGTGAGTGAGAGGGTGGGAATAATTTCGTTTCGCAGAAGGACTCGAAGACGTTTTTGAACTATATCAAGTCTTGAAAGTAAAGACTGGACAGTTCCCGCCCAAATATGACAACTCTTTTTTCGGTTTGATCTGCCTCTTTGCCGGCTATAAAAAGTGTCGTTGTTATATTAATATTTGTAAGTGGGAACAATTCGTCATTTTTGCGGCTATAGTAGGCATCTTGCTATATAATTATATGTAGCTAGGAAACGACAGTTATTCCCCTTGAATAGTTACTCTTCTGTGTAAAACAGACGCCATCTTGTTTATTAAGCAATCAATATACATGCACATTTGAGTTGAATAAAGTCATGCAAGAAGATTCTGTTTACATGACAGTTTTTTTATTTTTATTTTTATTTTAATTCTTTGAAGAATGAGTTATTTTTTTATGATCATCATTACTTTATCTGACTCAGTCGACTTTATATTTCAAACAAAAATTGCCCTTGTTTTTTAACTCTTTATCTATTCTGTCGTTTTCCTCCATTTTATTTATTTATTTTATTTTATTTTATTTTTTGCTACCTTATCTTTTCCTCCATTTTCTGGTTCCATTATTTCTTTTTCGTTCTCATGTCGGAATTTCGTTTCTTTCTTTCTTATTTGTCACAAGAAAAAAATGACAGCTTAGAATTTTTTAACAGGTCTTGAACGTGTTTAAATCAACACAACAACAAACCACAAAAGAAAAGCTGTCGTAAAGAATCCAATACCGAACAAAGAAATCTCAAAACAAAAGAAAGTTTGCTTTAAGAGTAAACTCATAAGAAACGACCAGTAAGCGAATATAAAATAGTTTAAAGCGGCTTTTTTCTCGGTTGTTTTTATGCTTTATTACCTGCATTAAAGAAAGACGTTTTTTTTTTTTTTTTTTTTATTCATCTTTTGTCTCTCTCGTGAGCGAGAAGTAAGTGCAAAGGTCGGGAAAAATAATAATGGCGGAGAAAAGAAACACTCAGAAGGTAGGTAAGCCGAGGTTAAATTCCTTGTTTTGGCAGAGACAGGGGGCGCTGTGTATGCGGCGTTAGGGGAAAAAAAATCTAAGGCGTTTGATAAAAATTATGGGTTTAAGGATGGCAATTACCATAAATAAATACGCTCAGACCACATGAAAGAGGGGATAAATCAGAGCCAGAATAGGAACCAAAAAAATAAAAAGAAAGAATCGGCGAATATAACAGAAACAGAAAAAGGAAAAGAATAAAGCAGTAAATAATAAAGACACGTCAAAAATTGGTATATTTAAAAAATAATTACTAAAACCGCAGCCACAATTGTTAGGCAAATCAATTGTTAAAAGAGTAAAATATCTCCGCATATTCATGGATTTATATCTAGCTAGCTATCTAGTAGCCTTACCTTATTTATTTATTTCTATCTATCTATCTATCTATCTATCTATCTATCTATCTATCACTTTCATGGTTTGTTCATATCTCTCTCATCACTCTCTCTATCTATCTCTATTTCCCTCTCTCTCTATACATATATATATATATATATATATATATATATATATATATATATATATATATATATATATATATATCATGGTCTGTTTATATCTATGTATCTACCTGTCTATCAAGATATACCTATCATGCTCTGTTCTTTTCTCTCTATCTATTTCTATAAAGGTCTATTCATTTCTATTTATCTGCCCATGTGTCTCTCTCTATCATGGTCTCTTCATATCTAATTATCTATCTACGTTTAATTTTTTCTTCTTTTTCTTCTCTCTCTCTCTCTCTCTCTCTCCCTCTCTCTCTCTCTCTATCTATCTATCTATTTCTTCAGGCATAGAAATTATTTTGTTTTATGTAAAATTCAGGTAGTATTCGAGACGAAAAAATATAATGCGAATCGAAATATATATATATATATATATATATATATATATATATATATATATATATATATATATATATATATATATATTGTTGTTAAACGGATACAAACTTTTGGATCGTGCAGTCACAACGCTAAGGCTGAATTTTTTTTTAATTTAAGTGAGTGTGATTTTTACAAATATGGCAATTTAAAAAAGAATATTTCGATTCGCATTATATTTTTTTATTTACAAAAAAAAAAAAATTACATGCCTGAAGATGACTGACTGTACATTCGAAAGTACTTGCGTATTTCAGAAAAAAACTTATACAGCTTATAAATTAAAAACAAAACAAAAAAAAACAAGAATCATAACATTCATCGAATGATTTGTAGGTTAATGCATCTTTAAAATTTTGTTAGCGAAGGGATTTCGCCATTTTATATCATTAACTTTACTATAAATAGGCCTATGGGATTTACCGTGATTAAACAACTACGCTAAATTCAGACTCACCGAAATTTCTTTTCATAATATAGGTCAAGAAACGTGCATATAAACCCTAGACAATTTCATTATATACAGTAAATGGTTATGTAAAATGTATAGAGTTCTGGCGTTCAACTTTCCTATGAAGTAAAAATCGAAAGAGGTAGGAAGGTAATTATCAAAAATTAAATTATATATATATATATATATATATATATATATATATATATATATATATATAATGAGAAGCCATGTATAATTTCTTAATATATATTTATATATATATATATATATATATATATATATATATAAAAACAACTAAAAATTTTTATGAAATTATTCATTTATATTTGATATTTCAGAGATCGATATATATATATATTTATATATATATATATATATATATATATATATATATATATATATATATATATATATATATCGCACACTGAGAATTGGTGCTAATAAAGTAATAATATCGTATCCGATGTATATGATAGCCATTAAAGCAATACTTTTCATGTTAGCTCTTTTCATTGAGAATCTTTCTGACCGTATGAAAATTCTATTTGCGGATAATAGTAAATATGATATATATATATATATATATATATATATATATATATATATATATATATATATATATATATATATATATATATATATGCACAATACAAGTAAATGTTTCAGAGTCATGTTAATAATATGACAGCTGTCAGAGATTTGCCATAATTCAAAGTAGAATTTACAAATTTTTTTTTCGAAATTTACAGTAGGTGTTAAGCGTCGAATCTGCCCAAATTAAAATCCTTATTTTCGTTGCTTGGAACTTTTTTTATTTCATTTACATTGCAGTACGCTCCGAATATTACGCCTCCAATCTCCTCTTCTTCTTCTTCTACTTCTTTCAACTTCTTTTTCTTCTTTGTTTTCTGCTGTTTCCTCTTTTTCTTCTTTTCTTCAAGATTTTCCTTTTCTTCTTCTTTCACTTCTTTTTCTTCCTCTTTCTTTTTTCTTGTTCTTTTTGTCTTATTCTGATTCTTTTTTTCTTCTTCCTCTTTGTCTTTTTCGTCTTCTTTTTCTCCTTCTTTTGATTGTTCTTTTTCTTTATCTTCCTCTTCTTTTTCTTTCTTTTATTTCTTCTCCTTCTTTGTCTTTTACTGATTTTTCTTTTTCTTCTTTTTCCTTATCTTCTTCTTTTTCTTCTTCTTCTGATTCTTCCTTTACTTCTTCTTCCTCCTCTTCTTTTTTCTAATTTTGTCTTCTTTTTGGGCATCTTCAGTTTCTTTTTCTTCTTTTTTTTTTCATCTTCTTTTTCTTCGCTTTCTTTATTTTTGTGATTTTTTTTTTGCTTTTTATTTCGTCTTTTCATTTTGCGACTTCGGATTTCGGTGTCACATTTTCTATCCTCTCTTAAAATGCTTTCCAGTTATTTGAACTTAATTGACGTTGGCCTATTAAATTCATAGTTCTTAATTTACAGGTAACCATGTGTCATGTCCTCTCACAACTGATACTTAGTACTTTCTTCGGGCTTTCTTATACTACTTTTTTACAAGAGGTTCCATCGTCTTGCTTCTCTGTTTGCCTTCAAAAGACTGTCATCAGCGCTTCATATATTAAGATTTGGGATGCTGAAATATACATCCTGCCGCTAGTATAAAACTTATACAGGTGGAAGAAAGAAAGTTTTTCTCCACGATTTCCCTATGTGAAGTCACATATAATATTACATCAAGGATATATACAGAACACGTAACATATATGTATTAAGGAAGGCATGAACCCCGTTCTCCTTGTGTTCTATACTCTTCCCATTTAGATATGAAGATTAAAATATCATCAAGGAAAACTAAATCCATAAAGTTCGATTTTCGTCAGAGGATGCTTATTTCGCATTAGGAAAGGCATGAATTAACTTCTCCCTGGACCATATTCAGTTCACATTTAGAGATGATGTATAATGTAATAGTTATCATCATATGAATCAGAATTTATAAATATTTCGGGTGGGACAGTTTATTTTCACTTAATATTAATACTATTGTAAAAGGCATGAATCTAATATCCCTGTTCTCCGTTTACTTCTCGATTAGTGAATTAACATTTCATAAGGATTTCAAAAGTGAAAGTGAAATGAGTTTAAATTAAGTCAGAGTTTATTGATTTTCACTTGGGAAAGGCATGTGTCCACCTCTCCCTGTGTGTTGTCGAATTATCATTTACACGTATCAAATAGTGAAATTATTGTCATAAATCGAGTTTGATTTACGCCTGAAACTAAGCGCGTTCCCTTTGGCACAAATTTAAAATATATATATATAATATATATATATATATATATATATATATATATATATATAATCGCTTTCCTTTTCACACTAGTTACTTGCCAAATTTACCTCGTCGCTAGCATATCACCATGATTTACAGAAAATAGATGACAATGCTGAGCCAAATTCTGAAGGTTATGTTTCCGCAGACAGTAGGTCCAACAAAAATATTTCACTAATTTACAATGGTGACAGGTAATGTGAATATGGTCTGAAAAATATTCACCATATCATCATCATTATTAATACCATAACCATAATTGGTTAACCATTATTAATTCCATAACCAGAATTGACCATTATTAATATCATAAGCATAATAGGGTCGATAAACAGATGAGCACCTGACCGTCTCCTTTCATTTGTCGGGATTGGATTTCAATGACGAGATCACTGTGAATGCTCTTCCAGTCAACTTAGGAATGGTGTCAGACTATTTGTCCCATTTTTGCCTCTATAGCGAAGAAAATGGCGACTTAGCCCGCGAACCTAAGCGACAGCGCGTCGGATGTATCTTACGACGGAAAATGTGGCGAAAAAGAAAATTATTTACCAAAAAAAAACAAAAAAAAACCGACACGTATTCCGCATGGTATGCTATTTCGCGACCGTTATCGGCGCATAGTAATCTTCTATGTCAAAATAACAAAATATCATTTTCGACAGTGGATATCATAGTTTCATGTCTATATAAACACTCTGAGGATGGCTGATGTGAGCCGAAAGCTTACGACCAAATTAATAAAAAATATCCAAATGTTTGGCAATTTTTGTCTTTATTTTCACCCGAAACATTCGAACGGCTCATAATTAGACGTAATAGACATTCATTGTCTGTTATATTTAATAATTTATACTTAAATATATATATATATATATATATATATATATATATATATATATATATATATATAATATAGAAGTCAACACTTAGAGGCCTATAAGTGTTGACTTCTATGTTCACTTTTATATTTACACACGCTCTATCTCCGATATTGAGCACTTTATCCCATAAATATAGCACACCTTAAGACTATATTTCTTCATATATATATATATATATATATATATATATATATATATATATATATATATATATATATAGTTTCACCCATAGCAAGCCATCAAAGCCATTAAGACACAGATAGGCAGATAAGGCGTTACTGACTGTAAAAGAGGAAAAGAAAAAGAGAAACATTATTAAGGTGAGACAAAATAAACACACTGGAATTATGAAAACAGTAGAAAATGATTGACGTGGCATTTACATATTTGAAGATCAAATTTGGCAGGAATGCAAAAGGCCGAAAGTGAATTCCACAAGTGAAAAGTGCTAGAGAAGAAACTGTTAGTATAGAACTTACGGTTACAATAGCTATTTCAACCTTAAAATGATGAGACTTTGTTGATAATCTCGTATTGCGTTTAAATACATAAATCTACATACCATAAAGAAAATTTGATCAGAATAAATATCATGAAAATATTTATGGAAAAGACACAGGGAAATCCCGTTAGGAAAGTGTTTGAAGCCAAAATGACAAATTGCTGTGGTGTCCTCCCTCTTAAGAGTCTATGTTAGACTCTTCCGCCTACTATAAATTTAGTAGGAAAGAACGCTCGGGGAACAGTCAACTGAATAGAGTGCGCGCTAGTTCATTCGATACACTCTCAATAGTCGTGTTCCGGTATACTTACTGTTTAATATACGATATATCTGCAAACCTGTTTTTTTTTTTTTTGATATTACGTAACAGTTTGCTTGGTCAATACACAAGTCAAGATCAGTATCATTGCAGATTTTTCTTTGGATATTAACAAGAATCTTTAAATATATAGCAGGAACACCAGAGCATGTGTGGCAGCAATATTCAAACATGGACGAGTGGTAGATTTACAAATACGTAAGATATGTTCGGGCGAGAAAAGATTTGCTATTAATATGTTTTGTTAGAGTTAAGTATTTCAAGCCCACGTTCTTAATTATGTGTCCAAGATATTACTGTTGCCTTTATTTATATTTTTTTTCATTCTTGGGAGGATTTTCCAGCACTCACTGCTATATACATCACATAGCAATTTAGCATTCTTTTCTTTGTTTCTGACGAAATACTTTTCTTTCTCAGAACCTTAGCTTTTGAAATACTTATTTCGCTAGCCCAGCGCATATTTGTATCCCACTGTTGCATTTTTCCATCCCTTGCAATACATTTGTTCCAGCTAATGCAGTTCACAACTTTCTCTTACGTATTGCTCACAGGATACGTGCACCGAGGCCCACTCAGATTTGAGGGTTATTAAACGTGGCTGTTATCTGAGCTTTAAAAGAGAGTGTTAAAATCCGATGAGGTCTTTCCAGAGGGTTGAATCTTATTGCATACCAATTTTCCATTTTGCCATTTATTTGCCTAATGCTATAATTATATTTGTTAATTATTAATTACACGCAAGACAGTAGTTTACGCCAACAAAAACTGTTTGAATGAATAAAACAAAATCGACTTTAGAGAAAAATATAATTATATTTCAAATAAATTTTCTTTTTTAAAGACGCAAGGGACAATGAATCCAAGTGAAAGAGAAGGAAGAATTTTGAGATAGCCTATCGAGAAAAAAGGTTTCAGAATTTAAACAAAGAAATTAGTTGTTATTCTGAAATTAGACGAAGAAAAGAAGAGAATTATATGTCAGAAAAAAAAAGTCATTTAAAAATGAAAGAAAAAAAAACTGGGAACACAAAAATCCCAATGATAATAATAAAAAGGTAAGCCTAAGTGAAGTCAGGAATTATGTCCACAAAAATAACAGCGAGTGAGAGAGAAGAATAAGCCAGGCTTAATGAGGTATACGCGACTAAGAAGCTAAACGTGATCCGCGAAGAGAAGAAGTCTGCGGTTGGGACATTCTAAGCTTTCCTTTTCCGGAACCTTTTGCGGGAACGTTGGAATGAAAGAAGCCAGAGGAATGATATACATTCGACTAGAGTCGGAAAATAGCAGGACAACCGTAAGGAAAAACATCCTAAACTGGCAGTCAATATGTCTGCGACAGAGGACATTGTTTTTCTGTAAAACCTGATCATATTTTTGAATGGCTTCTTGCCAGAAGACATTCAAAGTAAGACCAAAAGAAAAAAAAATGGTCGGGGTTGGAGAGAAACAAAAAATACATCATGAAAATGACTAAAAAGAGAAAAAAAAAACATGCCGGCTAAAGAGTCGTATAGAATGGTGACAATTCAAGATGGCGGTCTATTTTTCTTCATCTTTTTCTTTTTCTTCTTCTTCGTCTTCATTTTTCTTTTATTTTCTTCTTCTTTTTTCTTCTTCTTCTTCTTCTTCTTCTTCTTCTTCTTCTTCTTTATGCTTCGTATCTTTGGAGATCATGACAGACCACAATAGCTTTTGTTAAATTTTGTCTTTTTGCTATCTATCTCAGACTCTGTTCCGCCATCCATTCTTAAGACCGCCTGGTAGGTTGTGTGTTGTTTTCCACTGTCTCTCTTACCATCAGTCGGTCCTGTGAGTATCAAATTTTCCAAACCATCTTTCCCCATAATGAGACCTAGGAATTTCACATGTCCCTTTCAAGAATCAATGGTGGTGTTTGTGTGGTAGTTAGAATTCTTTGTCTTCCTCCTCGTATTCGTATTCCTGGTAGACAAAAGAAATTCTAGCTACCACATTGTTTCTTGAAAATAACTGCTATGGCGGAAAGTAATTGATCAGAACAATAAGAAAATATGTAATTCAGACAGTTTCTCCAAAACTTGGAGCTTAATACTCAGCAAGATATTCGCCAATTGGTAAATATAATAAAAATTAAACAAACACACCTTGTATTAGTCGATAAAAAGAATTACACGAAACACACTGTGTATTTTCCGAAATGTCGCTACGTGTTATTCACAGCTGTTACCTAAAATTTCTCGTCTCGATGTCTTGAAAATTCAGCTGCCATTTTTTATGGGTTAGATATAGGCAATTGCGGCTTTTCATTTCAAATTGGTCTTCTGCTGTTAGATTGAGTAATATAATAACCTTTTAAGCAAACAATCTGGCTTGTGAAGTCTATATTATCACAGTATAACAACCTAGCAAACGCACGCACGAACAGACACGCACACACATATACGCACGCGTAGTATATGCGTATATTTTAGCAGCATGATTTCATTAACAAGTTCCTCTCGTAATTGAAGACAATTTTCTTAGGAAATGGGGAAATAAAATTAACAAGTTTATGCATATTCATTTGATTCCGAGTACTTCCGACATTAGCACAATGACGTCCTCAATGCCTTCTTTTTATGAAGACGAAAATTGTTGTGTTCATCATTTTTCTAAGCCAAATAAGACCCTGATGAGGACATTGTCACAATGTCGAAAGTACTCGGAACAACATGAATATGCACCAACTTGTTCATATTCTATCCTCCTTTAATACGGATATTAAGAAAAGTGTCAGTAATTATGAGAGGAATCTATTAAAAGTAAGTAGGCAAAATTATTTAATCAGAAAGATATACATATATATATATATGTGTGTGTGTGTGTGTGTGTGTGTGAGGATTGTGCAGTTAGACATTAATGCAACTTTTATAAAGTTTCACCATAATTGACTAACAAGTTACTGCGGTTACTAATATAAACATAACATAATATTACATAATAATATTATATTAACATCAGCAGCAGCACTCAATGCGCCATATTTATACATATCTATCTATCTATCTATATATATATATATATATATATATATGAAGATAAATATACGGAAAAACAAAGAAAAATCCTCATATGCAATTATGCTGTCTTAATGTTAATATAATGTCAACGTCGGACGTTTCGGTCTAATAGACCATCTTCAGGACATATTCATAAAACATAATTAACATTGGACTATATTTAATGCAACATGAAAAGACGATGGACATAAGAGTAAGACTAATCAAAACAGATAAGTAACTCGTTTGTTTTTTCCGTATATTTTTCTTCATACTGTCGGATCTATATCCATATATTTGCTTACACACACACACACACACACACACACACACACACACACATATATATATATATATATATATATATACATATATATATATATATATATATATATATATATATATATATTAGATGCTTAGTGGAAAGTGCACAATATCATTGACAGAGCTAACATATTTAGTTGTATGGATATTAGTTTTATCCTGTTTTCACGCTTATGCGATCATCAGCAAAATTATTTGTCTGATGAACGCAAAAGCGTGAAAGCCAGGATCACAAACTAATATTCACAACAATGAATGATATAATATATATATATATATATATATATATATATATATATATATATATATATATATATATATATATATATATATATATATATATATATATATATATATATATATATATATATATATACATATATATATATATATATATAGGCCTGTATTGGTATATATATATCAGTTTTGAAACTGATACTACGTTTAAATTCATGAGGTTGACGTATAAAGAAAGAAAACTTATTAGAAAAATTACCTTGAAAAAAAATTAGAGAGACGTATTGTGCCGTTAGGTGTGCTTATTTATGTCAAATAATACCAAACCCTTATTTCGAACTTTCATACATTTTATTTAATTCACTAATGGATAAAAATAGATATAGAACATGATCCGTGGATTACGAAATGAATAAATATTTTGGTAGAGAATATTTCAGGATGTCAGTTCACCATCTTGAAATATTCTTTTCTTTTCTGCTGTCCTAGAGAGTTCTGATCAAGGGGCATAATCTTTTTCCCATCAAGGGTAGTAGTTAACTCCCTTATTATAACGTCCGCACTAAGAAGTAGATGGAAGCAACTTTAGGGTGATGGCAAAGCGGCTGTAGGTGAGGACCGATCACATGAGAAACGATTTTTTTTTAATTTATAAAAAAATTCTATTTGTATAGAGGGTGTATCAAAAATACTTTTACAAGCATTTGGGGGCTGATACCTGGCACTAAAACAGAGTAAAATGTCTATATAAACATCGGTCCAGAAAGCCGTTTTACCTCGACACAGTCTCTCATAACTAATGTTCAAGATGTCCTTATACAGCAGTTCAGCCTCGCGCCCATTACCATTCACGCGGTCGTATGTAAAAATCATATATACCTGGACACATAAAAATTAATATCTGCCTGTACACGTTTTTCAACGCAACACTTCTCAGTTAACCCACTACTACACACGTTAAACACAGACTAGTCGCAAATGTACACGAATGACAAATCTTACCTAGTCTACATGTCAGCAAAATGCCATCTGCTGTAAACTTTCTTTAAACTTAATTCGAAATCGAAGTATTTGTGGACATATGTTTTTATGTGATTTTGTAAAAGTATTTTGATACACCGATATATATATATTGCAAAAATATTTTTTACACACACACACACACACACACACACACACACACACACACACATATATATATATATATAAATATATATATATATATATATATATATGGTTCAATTCTCGGTAGAGGATGCGAATACTGATTCTGTTGAGGAAACGGGCCGTGCAATGGTTTCTGCATTCTGTTGAATTATTTTGACTTGAATTAATTATTATTATTTCAAATGCTCTTAACAATTTCTGTCACTTGCATATCCTTGCCTGAACCGGCTTCTAATGCTCTGGGTGCAGCGACTTAGGGATAGAAGACGTGACTCATGGGGGCACAGTCCATTGGGTTAGGGAAACTCGGATGAGTTACACCACGGAATTTGTGAAGAGCGGCGATATATCGAGTCTAGTTAATTACCTCTTCGTCCATTGGTACAGTTGGTATGGCCCTTGCGTCGTATCATTACGGCCCGGGTTCGTTTCTTGGTAGTGGATACTGATGATAAGTCCCAAATATAAGACAAAACTGCAGTCCACTGCTTTTTGTTGAGGATTATTCTAAACTCGATGAATAGCGTAATTATGATTATTCCACATTTTTTTTATAATTTATATATATATTTATATATTATATATATATATATATATATATATATATATATATATATATATATTTGCGTGTACCACAACTTGGAGTTTCTTGCAAAACGCAATATGAGTATGGATTGGCCATTATGTAATTGGAATTTTTAAAAATATCTCTGTCTATCGCAACGTTAAAAAGTAAAATAAAACTTTTTATTTTTTATTTTAGTGTTGTGAATATACATTTTTGGTTTTCATATTAAGGAGAGATTATTTATTCCATTTTAAAAATAATAAAACAAACCGTAATTTA
>CAHIKZ030000029.1:1917500-1960000 GCA_903632075.3 Acanthosepion pharaonis | reverse complement strand
TATGTATTTGAATTGATTAGTTCCGTTTTTGCTTATTTACTTATTTATTTATTTTCTTTTTCTTTTTAGTATATTCAAACGGTTCTTATGGCGGGAGGGGTTTGTTAATTTGTTTATTAATTGCTTGGATTCATTTATTGTACATGTTTTTTCTTCTTTATTTTTATTTTATTTACTTTCATTTATTCTTTTCAATTTTAGATTTTTAACTAACGTAGTAAAAAAATTTTTTTTCATGTCTGCATTTTGAGATGAGATTTGATCATTTATTTAGAAGTTTATTTTGGCCAGGGAAGATAAAAATAGCTATTTTTCCTCCAAGCAAAGTTTGCAGTTTTGGGATTGATTATTGTAGGCTGATGTTTTTTGAAAGCATTGTGCTTTTTGCGTATATAAAATTTATGAAAGATCATTTGTGTGCACAGTTTCTTTGTTTCCATAATAAATAATGTATGTCCCTTAAACTGTAATTGCTTACAAAACAGCGTAATATACTAAGCCATGGTGAAATCACCAAATAATGAAGAAAAATTCTACACAAGAGTAACTGAAGGATCCTAGTAACGAAGAAACTATTAATAATAATATTTAAGCTTTCCTTTTAAAAGTTCAACGATAATTCTTCTGACGCCACTTAATTTAAAGACTGTTTGATGTACGTAGGTCCTTACTTTCCGTACAAACAATTATTTTTATTTCATGGGTGACATTCACTGATTTCGCAGTTAATTTTGATTATATCCAATTTTTTTTCCAAGTTATATAAATTGTTGTCGTACAAAAAACTTCCCCAAACTATCGCAATAATGAAAACTTGGAAATCTAAAAGTTCTGAATTGCGGGGATGGATCCGGCCCAGAATTCTTATAATTTGCTCACAGATTCGGTCTCGTTCCAAAAATGGTATGATATGTTAGGCTACGGCCTCAAGTAGTAAAGTTGAAAGCACAGATAATTTTTTTTTATTTTGAAGCACTGTAATATGAGAATAGTAATTTTTCAGTTGAACATGAGTTATTGAAAGTTGGGGAGTTGTGTCCCTTTTATTGTTTTATCAGTAAAAGCCAAGAATGCAGAATCCGAAATCAATCGCTATTAATGAATACTTGGAAATCGAAAATCTCAAGATTGCTGGTCTGTATCCGACCCGGAATGTTTTTAATTTGCTCACGGAATAGTCTACGGCATTTAGGCGGACAGTTTTTTAAAAGTGTGACAGAGGACACACTGACATTGCATTATATATATATATATATATATATATATATATATATATATATATATATATATATATATTTTTCCTAGATAATGTATTTATTTTCATCCGACAATTATTATTTCAAACGTTATTATAATGGGCACTTCGGATTTGAAATAGACGCATCATTTTTATTTATTAAAGTGTGTATTGCGTCTACCCGTTTGCGTATTTTCTTTACTAATATTTCTCGAATGCGCAAGCCGATTTGCATAACAGCTACTGTTTAATAATAAAAAAATAAGGCGTCTATTTCAAATACGACATATACATAAGTGTGAGTTGTTTACTAAGTAATGTATTGAACCAATATGTTCTTACGTTTTGGAATTTGAATCCAAATCGTTCCAAATTGAGGACCAAAGACCAAATTAGACATTATTAGACCAAGATACGCTAGAAGAGGAAATTATATATCCCGATATGACTTCAAAGATAAAAACGGTGAGGTATTAAGACAGGAAAAATCTGATATGAGGACAATCAAGTACGTATCCTGGATTTCGATTTACTATTTTTGGAGTTTCCATTGATGAGTTTGGTTTGCATCCTCTCTCTCCTGTCGTCGTAGCGCCGACCGCTTTCCACGGCATACAGCAATAAACGACATCAGAGGAGGAGGTTTGGATGGAGCTGGATTCCCTTCCCAAATCGAAACCGTAGGCCTCGGCTGTGGTGATGGAAAGCGGCCGGATGGCATTACCGTTTTCTTTTTTAAAAGTCGTTGATTTGGGATTCGACTTGTGCGGATACATTTTTGGCCGGTAATTTGATCAGGTCTGCGGTTGAGCCGGGGTCCGTCGCCCGAGACGCAGAGATAAAAAAATAAAATAGTTAAATATTCTTCTCTTGCTTATAGATTTTTTTTTTACTCCTGTGGCAGTGAAGTCTTCTGGGGTTTTATTGGCCGTCTTTCGATGGCGTTCCTTCGGGGGATTGGCGCGATGATGTATCGATTAAGGGACGAGCCTCGCGAAACGGAGTGGCTCTTGCAGCGTGTCTCACTGTCGATGCTTCGAGGTAATGCTTTCTCAATCATTGCGGCTGGCGAGGATAGAAAAAAAATTACTATCTTGTTCTTTGTTTATGTTCATCATTTAAACACGTTTTAATGATTAAATATAGGCTTAATTTTTGATTTTCGTGTCGACATGAACATTGATAAGAATCTGACAGAATTACAATAACAGACAAAATGAAATATATTGACTGTGGGATATTTCACCGATGAACAGGCGTCATCAGAAGAAAGAATAATTGTTTCAGAAGAAAAAAAATTCATACGAGCGAGACAAAACGCGCCAACCTAAATTTAATCAGAAATTTGAAAAAAATACCATGAAAAACCAAGTGTTCAGATATTTAACCTTAATCAAATGCTGTTCCAGTTAAAACACTATTTCAGATGCCGAAACTTATCAGTCAAAGTGTCTTCACTGCAAAACCGTTTACGTGGGAGGAGACATCACGTGATTTAAAAAACCCGCATCTATGAACACAAGAGAGACATGCGTTTAGACATACCCCCTAACTCTAACGTCTTACACCTAAACGACGTTTGATTTCACTAATGCCAGCCAAATTAAGAATGTACAAAACCCTTTAAGGAGAAATTATTTTCATAATATATTCATATAGTTAGTATGAACTATAAACACTCGCTTAATACATAACATCATATCACCCTTTTTCTACAGATCCGTTATTCATGAATTTAACTTATGTGTAAGATAATGAGGACTTTACAAATTTCCCTTTTTCAAGTTAAATCTAACCAAATCTGGATTATTACAATACCTTCTTTTCACCAACCCACACAGAGTTTCCACACATACACGACAATATAAATATCCGACCAAATACAAAATTATTTTGCTACATATCGCTACATTTACACAGATAATATAGGAATGTGACAACTATAGACTTCCCTCACATACACACTTGCCTGAATTAACGTTACCGATCTACATACACCTACACACAAAAGCGTTTCTTTTCTTACGCACTCCTACAATATTTACACAGTTGAACAACCTAAATTATCCTCCCATGTATTTATATACAGGGTGACCCCAAAAAACGGGAATTTTTGAAGTTCGTATTGCCAGACATGAGCAAGTGGCAACACTGCGAGATCGTGACCTTGAGCAAGTAAACATTTCGCTATTTAGAATTCAAGATGAAATTCACAGTATCACAGCTGCGATGTTGCCGCAGTCAATGAGGAATCACAACAGCAGATTTAAAGAATGCATTCGTACAGGAGGACGCCATCTACAGGACGTAATTTAAAAAAAAAATGAAAATTCCATCATTGTTTCTTAAATGGCATGTTTTAAGGTTTCAATTAATATGAATAAAATATTTTTCTTCCATCACTCTTGGTTTTACTGGATTGTTAAAAAGTTCCCATTTTCTGGGGTCACCCTGTATTATCTGCAGCGTTTATACACATCACCAGCGTCTAACCAATGAGAACTAGCAAAATTATATATTACTTTGTCTCTTTGCTTTTTTATTTCTATTTTCGATCCCTGAAAACGTCATAATAAATGTGAAACATGTTAGATTGAGATTCGCTACCTACTTTGTTCTTTATTTTATTTTATCATATATACATACATACATAAACACACACACACACACACACACACACACACATATATATATATATACACGTTTCATTAAATAATATAGACAAGTGTTGTCTATTTATTTTATGTAAAATTTTTTCGTATCTTCTGATAAGTTTGATAACATTATCATTAACCGAAAAAAGAAATTCACAATATTTATTTATTATTTTTTAATATAATCTAAGCTTTCGGCTTACTCAAGCCATTATCAAAGATGTAAATACAAACATATCAAACAATATACGGACACGACAGTGATGATATAGTCTGTCATTGTTTAATTTACATATTGGATCACTAAGCAACGATGAACACGCGCATATAAGACGCTAGAAGCGAAAATCGCACCGCATCTCATGACGTCACACATGACTACACGAGAGTGAATTGTAGAATGAAATAAGGAAAGCCGTTGGTATAAACCAATGGCTTCTGTTACCAATTATAGAAATTATAGACATTTAAGAATATTTGTAGAGATTCCATAGTTGATTTTGTTTAGGTTGGGTTTTAAATGTTTGATGTATAATGCTTCAAGTATTTTTAGTTTTTGTCTATTGTTTTCATGTCGAAGTATAGTTGTGTTTTCGACAAGTATTTTACGGAATTGTGTGTGCGGGCAGGCATGTTGTTTTAAATGCCTAAAAATGTTAGAGTTTTCATTAAAATGTAGTGTCAAGCGTCGTGAAAGCGAGTTTGTGGTGTGACCAACATAAATATTATTTAATTCGTTGGAGATACACTCTCCCAAAGGGCACTTGAATTTATAAACTATGTTGGTTATCAAACTTATCAGAAGATACGAAAAATTTTACATAAAATAAATAGACAACACTTGTCTATATTATATAATGAAACGTGTATAAATGAAAATATGCTGCCTAAATACACACAATATATATATATATATATATATATATATATATATATATATATATATATATATATATATATATATATATGTACCAGGTGTAGTAGCAAAAAATTGAACAAATCGTGTAAAAAGCAGAATTGTTCATTTATTAGATTAAGATATGAGCTGTATGATTAAAGATATCTTACTGGAATTTTCCGATGTTTTTATATCAATATTACACTATTTGAGTAATAAGAATGTATAATTTCTCCCCAAGTTTAGAGAAAAATATTGATAAATTCGATCATAAAAGAAAATGACATGTTCATTATTAATTAATCATAGCTGAGGATCGGAAGCTCACGAAGGATGAAATAAAGTTTATATATATATATATATATATATATATATATATATATATATATATATATTGCAGGTTCATTTTCTAACTTATTCAAGATTATCTTCGCCCTCTCGAAGTTTCTAACTTTCTGTCCCGGAATAACAAGATGCCTCAAACGTTACACATTCATTTTCATTTTCATTTCATTTTCAATTCTTTTTCCCACTGATCTTTGGACCATCATACCTGAAACTCCTCTCCCACGTGTCAAATATTTTATGGAATAAGTTGGATCTTTTCTAAATATTTCCTTTCTCTCTAAATTAAAATGATGATTCCTCTTACTGATGTACTTTCTTCTTTACTGTTCCCTCTTTCTTTAAAACCTATTCGACGTTCTTTTTCCTGTTTCTCGAATAGACTTTAAAGTTGCAAGTTAAAGTATGTATGTTGGTACCATTATTGAAGAACTGAATGATCTTTTACCTTTCATCATTGCTCATTCGGGTAAGTCAGTTGGGCTGACACAAAAGGAATTTAACCAGTTCTCATTTTTAGCTGAATATCTCAAAAGCTTTTCAGTGATTCTTACGACAAATCTGGTCAGGATGGCTAACCGTAAACTGTAAACCTCGGAAAAAGAATCTCAGTTAGTTTAGTTGTTTGTTTTTTTTTTTAGATATTAAACATTTTGTCGTATAGAAAATCATACTGTTACGTGATATGGACAATTTTACTGTTACCCACAGTGTGTTTGCATGTGATAAAATATAGTTTTAATTTATGCTATATTATGTGTTAAAGTGCTTCATGAGGTCATGGATAGAGCGTATGTAAAGACAATAGTGGACACTTAGGTTAACACCCGCGATCTTCAGGCCATGTGTGTTGTGTTTGGCTCGAATATTTATACATGCTAGTTAGTGGTGTTTTATGGGTAGACGTTCTATTGTATTACCCTGGAGGTTATTAGGTAACAATTCTCATTAAAATTCTTCTAAAGGCTATTAAGTATGAATCCGATGGCGGTTATTTGCACCTATTGTATAATGTTTGTTAACTGTTTACTCATTATTTAGTATGGATTAATTTATTATTTGATGTTTATTATTATTATTATTATTATTATTATTATTATTATTTTCTTTGATTTCTGGCGTTTACACATTTCTTTCCGGGTCTCGCCCAGGGACCTAAGGTTAGAAATGGCGTCATGACAATTTCCACTAACAAAAAAAAAAAAAAGAAAATTAAATTACATAGATAAAGCCCTTCGTAAGGTGTGGGCTGTACTTGTCAGAACAATTTTTTGTATCTCCTTGAGGCATGGACTTCCAGGAATCTCTTCAATTAGTCTACTGCAATCGTTCCAACCAGTCCTAGGGCTCCAACTGCAACAGGGATTGTTGATGTTCCCATATGCCACATTTTCGAGATTTCTATTTCAAGGTCCTTGTCACCATGCTCCAGTTCCCTAATCTTTGTGACTTATTATTATTATTATTATTATTATTATTATTACATATACTTGTGTTTATATATGCATTCGTTGTTTATTGATTTGTTTTATTATTTTCTTAATTTGTTTACTTATTTCTTGATTTGGATTTTTTGTATCTTTTATTTTAGTTTCCTCATTTAATTTTTTTTTCGTTGTCGCTTCTAATTCTCGATATTTACATAACGTATTAAAGACTGGATTTTGAGATGTGATCTGCTCGTTAATTTAATAATCTGTGTTTGTCTGGGAAGGTAATTATAGCTATGAACTCCTTCAGATTGAGTTTACTGGTCTTGAATTTATTTTTGTAAGCTGATACCGTTTCCCTTACTTTCGATGATATGCTTGGTGTGATTTGCGTTTTGTTTTTAATTTTCCAGATATTTTTTTAGAAAGCATTGTGCAGTTCGCGTATTTACTATTTGTAGATGATGTTTTGTGTGCATAGTTTCTTTGTTTCCAGGGTTCTTCATTTACTCCTATGTAATGGTTTTCTTCATTGTCTTCAGATTTTACAGTGGCGTGGTATATTGCATTCGTATGCAAGCAATTGCCGTTTAAGGGCCTTTAGTACTTTGCTGTGAAGTGACACTTTGGGTTGATTTGTGTGTGTGGTTTATTGGTTATACCAGTTGTGCTTTCCAAAAGTCCACTTTCTTTTTATGGTGCTTCATAATCTTCTTTTGGCTTCGTCGAAGATGTTTTCACTGGAATATTTGGCAGATAAATTGCGGCTAATTGATTGCGGGATTTGCTTGATTATTGATGGGGATCGGTTGGAAGATGTGTACATATAAAATGGTTTTTCGATGTTTTTTCTAAATAGTTGATATGTATCTTTTCTGACGTCTAGGATATCTACTTCTTTTAGGTTAGTTTTTATATTTATTTTTTAAAACTTTTTATGATTGGTTTTGTCTCTTACCGATTCTTATGATTATGAGAACATCATCCCTGTAGAAACCTATATCATTTTACTTATTATAGTACTTAGTTCGTGTAGAAAATGTATACCTTAAAGATTTCTGTACGATCAATGTTTCCCATTTGAGTTATACAAAACAAAACAAATGTAGGAACATGACCTCCTACCTCTTAATAAAAGTAATAAATAATAATTTATCTTTGAAGCCATCTTTACCCTTTTCATTTATTCAATACTGGGCAAACGCAAACTTTCTTTGAACGCCCATTGGCTCTTAAATACATATGAAACATCAAGCTATCGCGATGAAAGGGTTCATTTTTCTCAAGGTAGACCCGTGCTTTGAGTGGATGTTGGGATTTAAACGCAGGCTTCACCTCAAGATGATCACGTCTATACGATCCATCGCTAAAGAACCTAGATAAATGGACGGTTTTCTATACTGTTTCATTAATTACCGGGCTCTTCATAAATGCTTCTAACTTTACAAGAGCCAGTTCAATTCGAATATACATCCTCAGTTTCCACTCTCGATAGATTCCAAAAGCGTCCTTGTGGGTGATGAATTATTTTCCACCTTACAACCCTTTTCTCACAGACGAAACTTCAAACGCCTTTCGCTACTCTATCACTCTTTCCGTGGAAAGTGTTCAGGCAAACTGCATTTTATTAGTTCCACCAGTTCTAAATTTCACGGCCAAGACACGCTATGCCATCGACATTGTAGCGAACAACCGTCATTTTATTAGTAAGATGTAATTTCCACTAGAGCTCCTTCTTCCCACCAATCTCTGCATTGTGGAACTGACTCCCAAGATGATGCTTCTCAGATCAGTGCAATCTTAACCTTTTCATGTTTAATGTCAACTGTTATCTTACGCATATATCCCCATGTGTGTCTTTAACCCTGTAACCCTCTACGTCGAGTGGCTCTTGGGATTTCTGCACGGTGAAAATCATTATAAGAAATAAAGCGGAACTCATATATACGGCCAGTCACTAAAAAAATTGCCAGCTCCATGGACGACTCAAGAAAGAGCCTTCCGTATGTTGTTATCTTTACAAAAGTCGTCTTAGAATAAAAATGGAGTATTACTGACATACCTGTTCTGCAGATTTTCAATCCAAATCGTTTACGCTCCTTTCGGGGTGAGAGCATCTTCTCTCTTTAGCCACTTGCTCCCAGACGTAACGTCACGGCACTATTGTCTTTTTGTGAAACAGACCATTCCCTTGGTGGAACAGACCATCGCATTTGTGAAACAGACCATCATCACCGTTGTGGAAAAGACATTGTGGAACAGAACACATCTTTTGTGGACCAGACCATCGCTTATGTGGCCCAGACCATCGCCTTTGTGGAACAGACCCCCACTTTTCTGGACCAGACGATCGCCTATGTGGAACAGTCGATCGCTTTTGTGGAAAAGACCATCGCCTATGTGGCCCAGACCATCACCATTGTGGAACAGAACGTCAACTTTGTGGAAAAGACCATCGCCTTTGTGGAAGAGACCACCTCTTTTGTGGACCAGACCATCGCCTATGTAGAACAGACGATCGCCTATGGGGAATAGACCATCGCCTTTGTGGACTAGACCACCTCTTTTGTGGACCAGACCATCGCCTATGTGGAACAGACGATCGCCTTTGTGTATAAGACCATCGCCTATGTGGCCCAGACCATCGCCTATATGGCCCAGACCATCGCCATTGTAGAAAAAACCATCGCCTTTGTGGAACAGACCATCTCTTTTGTGGACCAGACCATCGCCTTTGTGGAATAGACGATCGTCTTTGTGGAATAGACCATCGGCTTTGTGGCCCAGACCATCGCCTATGTGGCCCAGACCATCGCCTTTGTGGAACAGACCACCTCTTTTGTGGACCAGACCATCGCCTTTGTGGAAAAGACCATCGCCTATGTGGCCCAGACCATCGCCTATGTGGCCCAGACCATCGACATTGTGGAAAAAACCATCGCCTTTGTGGAACAGACCACCTCTTTTGTGGACCAGACCATCGCCTTTGTGGACCAGACCATCGCCATTGTGGAAAAGACCATGCCCTTTGTGGAACAGAACACCTTTTTTGTGGACCAGACCATCGCCTATGTGGAATAGACGATCGTCTTTGTGGAATAGACCATCGCCTTTGTGGAACAGAACACGTCTTTTATGGACCAGACCATCCCTTATGTGGAACAGACCATGACCTTTGTCGAATAGACATTTGCCTATATAGAACAAACCAACCTCATTGTGGAATAGACCAGCCTCTTTGTGGAACAGACTCCAGCTTGAATGCGTCTCTGTATATTTCAAGTCTAGCGTCAGTCTTTATCTATCCTTCCTATTTTCATAATCTTCCCTTTCTACTTCTAGAAATTCAACCATGCTTTACCTTGAGAGGCTCTTAGGCCTTGTATTTGATGCACATTAGGAATCTATAATCTGGTAATTAAGCTTGATGTATTACATTCTTGTGCCAAACTCGCTTACGTTGAGTAAATCAATATGGCTCTCCGACATATGTCTGTAAAACCACAGACAAAATAATCTGCACTTTAGTAGATGCATTTGCTCATAAAATATGTACACGTTATACCTAAATAAAAGTGTTAGCTACATTTATTCATGAACACATTATTACAATCACATATACCACCATAGGTATGCACACACACACAAAAAAAAATTCATCTTCAATTTATTAAGCAGTTTATTTTTCTTTTCCTGCCAAAGATATGTCCACTAAAGCCTCGTTCCTGTTACGCCTCTTTCCCGCTACGCCTCGTTCTCGCTTCGTTTCCCTCTCACAAAGCATAACTCCTTAAAAAAAAAAAAATAACGTGGCATTTTATATCTGCTATAAAGTAAGTGTTATTTTGTCAGGAACATATTTCTTAGTGACAGGCAAAGGAGGCCAGAGTAATAACCACGAAGACCCATCTCCAACACCAAATTGAACCAGTTTTGTTATCCAATCTTGCTATCAATTCTCGTTGGTATGGATTTTTTTCTCACATTTTCTCTCGCTTTCTCTCGCGTTTTCTCGTTCACTCGTCTTAGTATTCGTGTTATTATTAACACGTTCCTTATTTTTCATTTCTTTCTTTCTTTCTTGATTTTGTTTTTGCTCTGTTGAAGTTTCTGCTATTTGCAGTTTAACGAAATGAAAACGTGGAAAGAGAAGAAGAGTTAAATTATAAAGAAGAACACAGAAAATGAATTATTATGGAAATTTGTATAAAAGGAAGAAAAGAGATGTCTAGAAATAAATAAAAAAAATACTTCAACGTATTTTTTATTTTGTCAATTTTCCTCTTGGTTGGCTACCATTTTGGAAGGTGACATATGTTTATTTTTTGTTTATTTATATTAAAAAGAGATTTGGAATGATGTACAGTGAAAAGGGAAATAAAGAGTGATCGATATGAATATGAGATAGATAGGAATAGATTGTGATAGATAGATAGATAGATAGATAGATAGATAGATAGATAGATAGATAGATAGATAGATATGGACAGAATGGAATAGAGGAGGCAGGAAATTGATAAGATAGATAGATAGATAGATAGATAGATAGATAGATAGATAGATAGATAGATACGAAAAGGGCTGCAATAGATAGATAGATATATAGATAGATAGATAGATAGATAGATAGATAGATAGATAGATAGATAGATAGATAGATATGGACAGAATGGAATAGAGGAGGCAGGAAATTGATAAGATAGATAGATAGATAGATAGATAGATAGATAGATAGATAGATAGATAGATAGATAGATAGTTACCGTACCAATGAGCACTAAAGGGTATGTCACAATCCTCATAAATACATTGGATATTAATGTAAGTGGGGGTATTATGCTGTCTAAATACTAAATAGTCCACTAGTAGCAGTAGTTTACCGACTTCACGCCGCTAACAATTACTGATGATGTTATAAAGATTACCATTTCATTTCTAGCCTCCGTTTTGGATATTCCTCATTCAGTAACGCTCTCTATGTTACAGCAGATAGATAGATAGATAGATAGATAGATAGATAGATAGATAGATAGATAGATAGATAGATATGAAGAAATGGAGAAAGAGATAAATATGAAGAACTAGATTATATATATATATATATATATATATATATATATATATATATATATATATATAGAGAGAGAGAGAGATATGAACAAACTGAGAAAGGGGTAAATATGAAAAAGGAGGATAGATAGATATATAGATAGATAGATATGAACAAATGGAGAAAGAGATAAATATGAAGAACTAGGGTATATATATATATATATATATATATATATATAGAGAGAGAGAGAGAGAGAGGGGGGAGAGAGAGAGAGTTAAGTATAGATAGATAGATATATATATGAAAAAAAAACAAAAAACAAATAACATAGAAGGATTGCTAGAGCAGAGATAAGCAACTATGTGGAACAAGGTTTTGATCTATAAAATGTGCTTACATGCACCTGTGGCTGTAATGGCACCTAGTTCGAAAGTAAATTAAACCAGCAAACGAGCAAACAAATTTAAAAAAAAAAATAAAAAAATAACGAAAAAAATATTTCAAGATGAATGCAAGAAAAATCGCGTTCCTGTGTAAATTCTGTAGACAGGAGAAAGTAAAAATGTCATACGAGAATATTTCTTTTTGACCATACGCCATTAATCACTTCATATATAAAGAGAGAGAGAGACAGAGAGACAGAGAGAGAGACAGAGAGAGAGAGAGTGAGAGAGACAGAGAGAGAAAGACGTGAATGTGTCTCTTAGTATCAGTGTTGTTCTTAGGTACTGGAAACTTTATCAAAATGTTTCTAACAGTTCAATTTCCAATTTCGATTCGATCAATACTTCGGAAAGTAACAACGAACTCCCATTACTATTATTTGTTCCATGGGCAGTTTTTTTTTTTTTTTTTTTTTAATCTTTCCACCCCAAGCAAGGCGGGAGTGCCAATAGCACGCAAGGGGTTGCAGTGAGTGAGAGCAAGAGTAAAGAGGCGTGTTTGAGAAAAACATATACAGAAGGATGTATATCAGGATCAAGGCATCAGAAGATGTCGATTGACATTACTTGAAGCTTATCACTATTAGGGAGAGAATTAAGAAGACCTATCAGTAAGAGATACAGAGACAGATTTTGCAATTGCCAAATAAGTCTTTGTGTTCCCATATATCAACTAAATAAAACAAATATACCTTTTACTATATTCAAAACATATTTTGTTATAGACTATATATATATATATATATATATATATATATATATATATATATATATATATATATATTTATTTAAAAAAAAATTATAACATAAATATGTTATAAAATCACTACAAAAATAGCCATTTGGTTTCAACACCCCCGGCGTCTTATCAAGTGATGTTGAATGTAAAATAAATGGTTTTAAAAGTTTCAAATTAATTAACGATCCTTGATTGTTCATTCTAGCTTTTGTAACAACGTTTTCCCCTTGCGAAGGATCGTTAATTAATTTTAAACTTTTAAAACCATTTATTTTACATTCAACATCATCACTTGATAAGACACCGGGGTGTTGAAACAAAATGGTTATTTTCGTAGGGATTTTATAACATATTTATGTTATAATTTTTTTTTAAATATATAATTATATCGGCTCTACTTTGTATTGAGCGCTCTTTAAAGAATAGTAATTGCTGGTTATTGGAATTCATTCCGTATACACCAATTATATATATATATATATATATATATATATATATATATATATATATATATATATATATATACTTTATTTTAGGATATTACATCAAGACATGTATTGTTATTTAAGGATGAGAGAAATATGCTGTAATTGTTTAAATTTCTTTTATTTTCATTTCCCAAGTACTTTCGACCATCTTCCAAGATAATCTTCAGGGGTGCAAGTAGTACAAATCTATATGTTGTTCAGGGGTACAAGTATTTATACAAAGCTGTTCGTTGCTATCCCTTGCCGTAAAATTTCATTATGATTTTAAATTCAAACAGTTGACGTTCATAAGAACGTCAAAAACTTATCCATTATGTAATTTTTGTTTTTTCAATGTATAATGCCACGGTGATGCGCGCATTAAAGCGTGAAAAACTGTTTCTTTATAGGCATTTCAGAACATTACTGCTGTATTTAATCTATATTAAAAAAATTAAAGCTGGTAATGAACAGAATTAACTATGAATACTGCAGTAATATTCTAAAAAATGCCTATAAAGGAATAGTTGTTTTGTAATTTTCAATCAGACAATGCCATATATATATATATATATATATATATATATATATATATATATATATATATATTTATTTTAGGATATTGCATCAAAACAAGTAAAAACGCTACACAAATGCAACCATGTTTCGACGTGTAATAACACACCTCATCAGGCGTGAGTAAATATTCCCTTGATATAATACCTGAAATAAAAATATTGCTCTACTTTTGTATTGAGCCCTATTTTGAATTAAATGTTACGGACGTTGGAATTGGTTTCTCTGCGTTCTCATTACGCATGGATATGGTCTGGTGTGTAGTTAGCGATTCTTGATAAAAATCCAAAGAAGAATCAACAATATTCCTGTTCTGGCATTTGGTCTTCTGTCATTTCCTCATCTCCGTAATGTTGCTTCACTGTGCAATTCCTATGAACAATTTCATGGTAATGGTTCGCATGAACACTTCGCTATAGTACCATGATTCTATGAATTTAAGTGCAGTTCTACATTGATGGCAATGTCTCATCAATTCACATCTGAATTCGTTAGATGTGACACTAGGTTCTATGCTAACAGTTTCTTTCCCGCATTTCCTGTTTTGTGTAACTCTCCACCTCCAGGCTTAGTCTTCAAAAATTTAAACGCAACGTCAATCGTTATCTACTGCCGTCTTGATTACTCTTCTATTTTTTTCACTACTTAATAATCATTCTCTTTTTACTTATTCTTTACTGCAATGCATGGGGTTAAATGATCATATATATCTCTATCTAAAAAAGGCAGGATGTGTGTGTAACGAATGTACGACCGCAATTTTCGACGGATTTGCACCAAAATTTACATGCACATGCCCCAAGTTAGCGGGAAGCCAAAGACCGACTGTTCATATCCCAACTCCCATAATAATCGATTTGTTCATGCTTCTACGGCAGTTTTCATGTAGTTTGCGACTATTTTCTACTGGCCAGTGTGAGAGACAATAGCTGGCTGCGACGAATAGGCAGAAAGATTCTATTGGCCAGCGTGAGAGCCAAAAGCTGACTGACACGAATGTTAACTAGCATGCTAGCATGCAAAAAAAATCGATAGCTGCATTCGTTACAAGTGGGAAAAATTTAAATCTGCATGGCACTTTACTCCAATTGGCTCATTCGCTTGCTTAAACTCAACGTTCATTCTGATTCTGGGTTGGGTGTGAAAAAGTATTTGTTGTTGACATTATTTTTCATTCGGTTTTTGCAGGTACGTGTCCTTTTTTTAAAGCTGATTGTTTTGTGTCTATTTTGTTTAGTTCTTTTTTCGTAACAGTTAATGTTTAGCAAAGAGCTTAGAAAAAATTCCAAGCGTGAGATAGACAAGAAGTAAGGCATGTAGCAACATCAGCACGGCGAAGGGCACTCCTTTAAAGGCAAGGAAGGGCAAAAAATATTTTAAATCAAGTGACAGCGATTGCTGAATGAGTCGTACCATGCTGCTAGTATATATTCATATATATATATATATATATATATAGTGTGTGTGTGTGTGTGTGTGTGTGTATATATATATATATATATATATATATATATATATATATATATATATATATATATATATATATATTAATAATATATTTATTTAACATATTTTTTTATGTTTCGGAATTTAAATTTTTTCCATTATCATTAGGTAACTTTTGATGAAAATAATTTAATTTTGTAAACAGAATGGTAGCTTTTTGAAGAATTAAGAAGGTTAGTGGGGAAAGACTTCAAAATTTTGGGGGTATGTCTTGGTTCCCCAATCAAATGAGAGATTAAGCTAAAAAACCGAAATGTGAAAAATATAGATGAGAAGTTAGGGTGTTTGTGTGTGTTATTCATACTTGTCTAGATGAACCTTCATTTTTAAACGTTTATCTCCTCATATATATATATATATATATATATATATATATATATATATATATTGATACAAGATATCGCACATTAAGTGATGGGGATAATAAAAGTGATCGATATAATATAAGTGAGCTATATTATTAAATATAAATTTTTCTCATCGGTAGCACGACTCGGAGTTTTATTCACTGCTTTACTCAGCAGCTAAAGATTGCGTTGGGATGGAAACACCGAGAATGACGAGGAAAATGTATACATATATATATATATTACGATAAACGTAAAATCATTAACCTTTGCATTAGTTTTGTGTGAATAATTCATGAATATATATATATATATATATATATATATATATATATATATATATATATATATATATTATTTGTGAATTAGTACAACATAGATGTTGAGGATAATGTACTTAAAATCGCCAGTGAAAATATTGGGGTTAACTTCTGTTTTCCTAACAGTAATTCTTTTTCAAAAATGCTGCCCCTCATGAGAGGGAACAGATGGTAATTTTAAGAAGGTAACCAATATGATTCTACGAGACGGTTATATTCAAAACGTGGAATAAATCGATTGTGAATCATATAAATCTTGTATGGTATCTTGAGTCTTTGTTCATTTTGATATGCATTTTGTATTTCTATTATTATAAGATGATTTATAATTAAACGATGGACTAAACAAGATAGTGTATTAAGCAATAGACTTCGAAGCCTTTGATATTTACGTTCAGCTTTGTATACTTTGTTTCAGATATTAAACGCATTAATTAATGAAGATCAAACATTTTTGATTGACCGTCCTATTTCGATTGAGACTGTTCGCGGATAATTCGTGTAAAAAGATTTTAAATCCTTAAAACGTTTGTGTTCCTTTTAGGGAAAGTGTCCATTATTCACTGCCATATGAGCGAGCTTGTCTCGGTGCCTTTAGCTCTCAGACCGGTACAATGTTACTGCTTTTTAGGCAGACGCGACGTGTCTACTCTGTCTCCTTGATTGATTGTCCCTTCTTTAAGGGTGCTGGAGATAAACGTTTTCTTGGTTTGGGCGTTATCTGCCTGGAAGTCAGGCATCCGAACTTTCGTGTATTTACGAAGGAAGCTATCCTATCAGCAGGTTTATAATATCGGGTCTCTTGTACTGCCATTTTGTGAATGGTTTTCTGGACTTTACAGTTTTCTCCGGTGGAGCCTCTCGACGCTACGATGAAGGGTACTACTACGGTTATAGGCCTTCACGATTCTCTCCAGGTTATATATATATGTAACTCCGAGCAAGTGCTTCTGTCTATCTGCCTATCAGTCTTCCAAAAATCAAAGCGCACATCAAACCAAAGTCAGGTTATCGAACTTCCGTTTATTTACGAAGGAGGCCAACCTATCAGCAGGTTTATAATATCGG
This sequence comes from Acanthosepion pharaonis, assembly GCA_903632075.3. Taxonomy (NCBI): domain Eukaryota; kingdom Metazoa; phylum Mollusca; class Cephalopoda; order Sepiida; family Sepiidae; genus Acanthosepion; species Acanthosepion pharaonis. The sequence goes on along the minus strand of CAHIKZ030000029.1, from coordinate 1,942,917 downwards.
TTCTCTTGTACTGCCATTTTGTGAATGGTTTCTGGACCGTACAGTTTTCTCCAGTGGGGCCTCTCGACGTTACGAAAGCGCACTATTACGGCTATAGTCCTGCACGATTGTCTCCAGGTAATTGATACATGTAACTCCTGCAAGTGTTTCTGTCTATCTGCCTACCAGTTTTCGAAAAATCAAGATGCACATCAAACCAATCAAAATAAAAATGAACAAAACTATCAAACCCAATATAAAAAAGCAGACACCTCGTATACCTTCTTCTACACTAACGGGAGGAGTCTCCGTTCAAACTTTCCAGAAGTGGAACACTATCTTCTTGAGTCTGAATCAGACCTCCAGTTACCTTTTAAAACCGCTATAAGCGCTTCATTTGCACTAGGGGAGTTCAGTCTCGGCCTACTAACCTCTTATAGCCAAACATGACCACCTAAAACATCATGGACACAAACTCGGAGCCTACATCAAGGTTGAGTTTCCCTATGCGAGGAACGTAAAAATGAGGAATCCGATGTCTTGTATAGTCAGACCTTCACAGCAAGAACGCGCCATGCCACTTACACAGTAGCAAACCACCAACACTCCCTTCGTATTCCATCGGTGAGAAGTAAATTACATCTGTGAAGCTTTTTCCTGCGAACCACTGGCCTGTGGAACCAACTCCCGAGAGAATGTTTCCCCGATCACTACAATATAAATCTTTTCAAGGCTAGGGTTAACCGATATCTTCCACTCCTGTACACACAAATGGCCTCCAAATTTACCTCGAGTGGCCCCTGGACGTTGTAAAGGGTGAACTTCGCTGTAAAAAATATATATATATGAGGATTAATATTTGTAATAGATGTGACAGTGACTTACCAGGAGCAAAACGAATTCACTGCCTCGCGTGTCGAACCATTCTCTGAGAGTCGGTCGCGCGTGCGTACGCCTACTGCCATTTTTATGCAGCAGATTTATTTGCATAAGAGAACAACGCTATCTATTAAAAACCAGGCGAGTGGACGTGGGAGAGTACTGCTCTTCTAGGCTTCGGTGAGACTAGACGTCTTGCTGAAAGAAAGCGACATCAATTTCTGGACATCTGACAATATTACAGCTTTATCTTTTTTTGTTTCTTTTGGTGGTCATCTTTCTGTGTTTCGATGAGTCTTCGGATTTTAGTACCACAATTTTGATGTCATATTAAAACGTTTCCCTTAGACTTAAACATCTTTACTTGCTTGATTTTGACATCAGCGATCCGCAGCTTGCATCTTGGGCAGGTCATCTGGCAAATGACCATACATTGTTTTAATGTTGATTTAATAATACGAGAACAATAACTGCAATATTCCCTCCTATTTCAAATCCGTCCTTCGACTTCCCAAGGGAGATGACCTTTTAGTCTCGAACCATAAGCGGACATGTTTGGCATCATATGACAAGAGTTTAACAAAGAATCGATGAAAGGTCATAATGTCCTTTGTGAGATCGAACGTTTGAGTGAGTGAAGTGGAATCAATTATAACCTGTGTAATCTTTTTGACTAAAACCTACTTGACCCCCTCTCCGGGACAGCCGGGTAAGTAATTAACCTGAAATGCATCATCAACCTTAATGGTCATTATGATGATAAAATACTTCAGGTGATACTTTCAGGGGTAGAAACTGTGATGTTTTCTCATTTGTTATTATATTGCTTTTTTCTTCATCGAATTTACTCGTTGTATATATATATATATATATATATATATATATATATATATATATATATATATATATATATATATATATATATTTGTGAAAATATATAGAAAATAGGAAAGAACTGGTTAGGTAGATCTTTAAGTAAGTTCTTTAGTATTTTAGTTATTATTTTAAAAATAGTGCTCGATACAAATGTAGAGCATAAATATAATTATTTATTTAAAAAAATGATTCCAACTCGCGACATAAGAGGTCTCATGTTTAAAACAAGAGCCGAAAACTTCAATATAATTATTTGAATTAAGTTAAGTTAAAGAAAGCTCTGTTCCATCTTCAAGCGAAATTTTTTTGGGAATAACTTATTTCAGAAATTTACGTGTTTTAATATTTAATTATTAATATTAATATCAATTTAATATTTAATTATTAAAACAATTAATTAATAATTATATATATATATATATATATATATATATATATATATATATATATATATATATATATCACAACATGTCTGGTCACGTACTCAATTCCGGAAAATACTAGTTGACAACACAACTATACGTAAACATGAAAAAATAAACAAAAATAAAAAAAAATTCTTGAAGCTTTATACATAAAACAGTGGATACCTAACCTGAACAAAATAAATTATGAAATCTCCACAAATACCCTTACATGCATGTAATTTATAACAGAAGCCATTAGTTTATACCAACGGCTTTCCATACTTAATACTTCTCGTTTTTCACTCTCGCGTGGTCATGTGTGACGTCACGATCTACGACGTGATTTTCGCTTATGCGTCTCGTACATATCAGTTTGTCGTACTTTGAAATTTTGCATGCAGCAAGGGCGGACTATCTTTGTTGTTTCCTTCGTGTGTTGTTTGATTTATTGAAATTGTCATTTTTGATAAGGGCTTGTGTTAGCCGAAAGCTTAGATTGGATTTAAACATGTATCAATATGACGTTTTCCTTTCGTCCTTCAACGATAATATGATTAAGCTTATCACACAATATGAAATGAAATTACTTAAAATAAAGACAGAACTTGTCTACATTATTTAATGAAACATGCATTAATATATATATATATATATATATATATATATATATATATATATATATATATATATATATAAATGTCATTTTAATTACTTTCGTCTTTTTATTGTTACCGTTTGTTCCTTGTTCTGTTTTTGTTAATTTTAGTTTTCATTCTGATCTTCCTGTTTTGCGTCGTAATAATTTACTTTCATTTCACTGTACATTACAATGTGGCAAATAAACGTAGAAAGAAAACGAAAGAAATTACAGAAGATTGGCAAGAAGAAGCAAGTTAAGTAATGTGTGAAAATACTTAAAAAGGAATGAGAAACGGAAAAAAGCCAAACAGAAAGAATTTAAAGAAAATTATCAAGAATGAATGATTGATGAAATGAGTGGAAATATGGAAAACAGAAAGTAATACAGAAAGAAAAAAATGTATAAACAAAATGAAAGAAAGGGAAAAAAAGTTAACTAGAAAGAAAAGTAAACTAATGAGTGAAAATAATTAAGAAAAACAGAAACGAACGGTGTAATAAACAAAGACATAGTGTTGGATTGGCGATTAGTGAAGATTTATAGAAATAAGAAAATGGCCGCCGTGTAGACGCCTTTTAAAGTTTAAAAAAAAATTGAAGAGTTAAAATAAAAAGGGGAGGTAACTCGAAGAGATTTTCTCACCACATTCTACCTCATTATATTATGTTATTCATAGGGAATAAAGCCTTCTAAATTACATGGTATCTTGCGGGTGCTTTGGGGTCGAGAGTTTGGCTTGTCTTCTGAATCTCTTTCTAGTAATTCCTCTTCCTTTTCTATGATATCTCAGTCAGGCTTATCTAGGTTTGGGCATTGGAACATTGACCAGAAGTGTTTTCTTCTTCTTCTTCGGCGCTCAGGCCGTTCGCCTTCTGAAAAAGAAAATTCGGTATTATGATGAAACTGTTCCTGTGATCCAGACCGTTCATCGGAACAAATGTTGCACGGGGAGTATCCTGAGTTCAGCGGCTCCTGGCAGTTCTCGTGAAAACAACAGGGAGCGATGTCAACATGACTATTATTTGATGAATTTCCGGGAGCGGGTATCACGAGTTCTTTTCAATGTGAATTTGCTGGTACTTTTTTTTCCTTTCCCGCCGCGTCTAGATCTCTTAGAGGGACACTACCATGACCCCCGTGTGTATAATCGCTTTCGTGCATTCTGGGGGTTCGATTCTAGTGGCTAAATAAATTGTAATGAGCAGCGACATGTTTCGCTGTTCTATTTGGCTGTTAACATCCATTTAGTCTTATTGCAATTGAGGTTTAGTTCTTTCTTCTCGCTTTCTTTTACTACGTTCTGAAGGAGTTCTTGTAGTTTCTTACCTGTGTCTACTTACAACACCGTGTCAATTGCATACCTTGGTAATATAGTACCCAGTCTTCAAGTTAATTGAAGAAGGGCCAATCCATTCATAATTTTCCATTGAATATAAAAATTGTTAATTCGACGTTAAGAAAAAATATAATCACGACTCAAAACCGGCATTCTTTGTAAGTATTATTTATTTAACAAAATCTGTATGATTGAGAGTTTGCTGCCAATGTGTACATCATTTAATATATATATATATATATATATATATATATATATATATATATATATATGATTGAGAGTTTACTGCCAATGTGTACATCATTTAATATATATATATATATATATATATATATATTAAAAATGATGTACACATTGGCTGCAAACCTCAATCATACAGATTTTATATATATATATATATATATATATATATATATATATATATATATATATATATATATATATATAATATATATATATATTTTTATATATATATATAGAGAGAGAGAGATAGAGAGAGAAAGATGTGTGTCTGTGTGTGTTTGCGCGTGCGTGTGTGTGTGTATTTCAGTTGGAAACGTGGATAAATGTATTTGTAAATATCTGATCTCCATGATTAAAATTCCGTTGCAGACATTTTAATCAGTATCTTCTCGGCGCTATCTTTTCTTTCATCAGATGCAGACGCAAATGAAAGTCGCACTTGCAGACTGATTGGTAGACGGGGGGGGTGCGAGAGAGTGAGAGAGCGAGAGAAAGAGCGAGATTGACAAACTTTTGGTCTTTCTCGTGCAGACACCAAAGCAAATTGCATCATGGTAACACATTCCATGAAAATATTTTCAGATTATATGCAAAACATTATTTTCTAATTTTTGGTTTGATTTTCACTTGCAGTCGCCGTAACACTACGATCTGTTTATTACGACTGCGACTCCATCTTGCTACTGCTCTTTTTTTTATCATCACACTTTCAGTCAAAACATTTTTGACTATTGCTTTGTCTTTTACTCTTAGTTTTCTTCCATGTTATTCCTATCAATTTTGATCAGAGCATTTCTAGGCCAATGCATACTTCATTATTATTATAATTATTATTATTATTATTATTATTATTATTATTATTATTATCTTTGATTTCTGTTGTATGCACATTTGCTTCCGGATTCCAACCAGAGACCTAAGTTCAGAAATGACTTCATGATATTTACCACTGATCATTTTTGTAAAACGGAAAAAACAAACAAAAACAAATCAAGATCACACACATTTTGCATACATATTGTTGAAACTTGAATAAAGCATGGAATAATAATAATACAACACAAAATGTACGTAAACAAAATGTATTGAAACAAGGAAAGGGTACACAATATTTACAGTTAGTTTTGGTATATTCTTGGGAAGACTGTTCCTGTAGAATGGGTTGACTAAATCGCAGTCGGGCAGAGTCTCTGGATTGCATCTCTTCTTCCTTCCCCCGTCTTCCCGGTACCAACCCATATTTATATCGGTCGGTACTCCACTATGTAAATTAGGTGGATCGTACCACAACACATATAGCTTTTCGTAATGTATAAACTGTACTTGTACAATATGTTTTCATTTTTTTAAAGAATGGGCTACCAGGAATCCCTTCCATTTTTCTATCGAAACATTTTCCAATCAATCCGAGGGCTTCTACTACAATTGGAATTATTGATGTCCCCATGTTCCACATGTTGAGAGATTTCCACTTCAAAATCCTAGTATTTTGATAGTTTTTTTTTTTAAAGAACAGCAAAGATACATTACAATCTGCAGGAACTGCCATATCAATAAGGATTTTTTTTTCCCCGGAATCGATCCTCCAGATCTACAAATCAACAATTCGCCCTTGCATGGAGTATTGCTGCCATATATGGTCAGGAGCCCCTTCTGTTTGCCTCGGGGTTCTGATAAGATCCAGAGGCGGTTATGCAATATAATTGGCTCTGTTCTGGCATCTCGTCTACAGTCACTCTCTAACAGACGCGTCGTCTCCTCTATCTGTATTTTTTACAAATACTTTCATGGCAATTGCTCCGAGGAGCTGCATTCGCTAGTTCCCAGATTTCATGAGTTCAAGCGCCCTACGAGGCTGGCATCCCGCTCTCACCCTTTCACTGTCGAAACTCCCAAATGTAGCCGTCTCTTCTACTCCAATAAATTCATGTCTCGCACCTCTCGCCTGTGGAACTCCCTTCCCTATTCCAGTTTCCCTGAGATCTATAATCTCCAACTATTCAAATGTAATGTCAATCGACATCTCCAGTTGCCTTGATCTATCCATTATCCTTCTCCTCATGCTTTCTTCTATCACTCCTATCTGATCTTGCTCCAAATCTTTTGTAACCCCCTTGCGTCTTAGTAGCTTCTCGCCTTGCTTGGGGTGAAACGCTTAAAAAAACAAAAAAGCACATTCTGATTTTGTGGTCTTTGATTACGATGTCCAGACCATTTCATTTGATTCTTCTGGCTGTTTATTGTAAAGTCTTATAAAATTGTTACAGATCCTGTATCTCTAACTGTTTGCTGCAGTTTTCTTCCCGTAAAAGTTGCTGATTTCCAGTGCATATTTCCAATCTATCATACCGAGTTCAACATCCTTGTATTTTGATAGTTTTCTGAACATATTCAAAGATACATTACAATCTGAAGGAAATGCCATATCAGTAAGAAAGCAGATTTTTTTTTTGTTTTTTTTTATGTTGAAGATTATTATTATTACTATTATTATTAATACCAAAGCGATTCTTGGCTACAAATACACATCATCCACTATACCCATAATAGTATCCAATCGGATAAGGATATACGATACGCATGGATCATAGTCAAAGAATCGTAATATAGTGCTATGTTGTGATAAACCCAACACTCAAAGTTAAAGACGAACCACAGTCAGAAATGGCTTTACGTCTGGTAACCCATTCTGCTCATATTATTGTTGTCATTTTTTAAAATTTATTTTTAATCTGAATTTATTGTAGATTCACATGTCAGGTTAGAACCAATTATTTAGGAAAAGCGAAGGGTGTGACTTCTTGTTGTTTTCACTTAATTAAATAAAATACAGCTATTATCTTTTTTTTAATGGTCAAATACATGGGTTACGTCTGTTAGAAGTATTTTAGCGATTTCCTAAAGAGATGGTGGGTGTATCAGGAATTTTATTAATTTTTTGTTGAGTTCCTTTCCTTATCAGACCCAAAGATCCAACCAGAACAGGAACAGGTTTGGTTTTTAAGCGTGACATTTCTTTTTTCGATTTTCCCGTCCGGTTATTTATATTTGCTTATTTTTTTTTTTTATCAATGGGTACGTTCATGTCAATTAGTGAGCAAACACTTTCTTTTCTGTCTTTTATAATAATGTTCGGGCGATTTGCTTGTATTGTACCTCGATCGGTTAAGGCACGTCAGGCTAAATGACGGATCCGTATAGGATACAGGTTCGATTCCTGTCGGAGAACGAATATTTTCTTGGAAAATTTCTCGGACATTCAGGCCGGTAAATGTTATTAATACTGTTTATTATAAAACAGAGCATTTACTTAAATATTTGTACAGTGTAACCCGGATAAAAGAGAGTTGTCGGGAGACCCGGAGGGAGAGAGATTTTCTCTGGTCCCAAATTAGAGCCTGTGTTAATGTATATAAAAAAAAAACCAAACCCGGATATAAGAGAAAACCCGGATTTAAGAGACTTCTTCTCGGTCCTGAAAACTCTCTTATATCCGGGTTACACTATATATATATATATATATATATATATATATATAGAGAGAGAGAGAGAGAGATAGTATGTATTTGTAGACAAGCACACACTCGTATATATATATATATATATATATATATATATATATATATAAACGATCGCTAAAAGCGTGAAACCCAGTGTCACAAACTCACATCTATCCAACCATATATATATATATATATATATATATATATATATATATAATCTTGTAAATATAAGTAATTACACTCGTCTGGAAAACACTTAGGTGTTTTGGCTTGTACAAGAACAAACCAATACACAAGAAAAAAAATAAGGAATACAAAAAGAAATATCTAAGAACATGTCTTTCAGGCAAAAACAATTATCCAAGAAAAAAAACCTCCAACACGAGTAAAGCAAAAATAACTACGCAAAGTGGTCAATACACTAAACAGAGCAAATCTTTGAACCTAAAGAGCCAGCAAACCTACCTAGGTTTCACCAACGCGGATCGTCAGGGTAGGATCGTTGCGGATCGTAGGTTCATAGTTATATATATATATATATATACATACCACATAACACCCTTGAGCGCTTAGCTTTGGAGCGTGTAGAATGGCGATCAACGTGTTTTAGTGGACTCAGCAGTATTCAATCTGCTTGTCTGAATCTTCTTCAAGAAGCTAGAGCAAGATCTAAAAGGTTAGCCAATCTAACAGTGATCTCATCTCACAACCCTCACTCTTGCTCCAATTGTGGGTTCCTTTGTAAATCACTGGCGGGTCTTAAGTGCCACTTAAGATTAATCGCACAAACTTTCATAACTGAATCAATAAAGCTGTCAGATCCTGATACGTCGAAACCGACGCGAGAGTCCATTATTATTATCATTATTATTATATATATATATATATATATATATATATATATATATATATATATATATGTGTGTGTGTGCGTGTGTGTGTGTGTGTGCATGTGTTTACAGCTAGCTGCTATATATATATGGTCTCTGTGCTTGTTGAACAAACACAAATGTTCCTGAGCAAGCGGATATCCTCGAATACGAGTGGCCATCTATATGTAGATGCCCACTCGTATCCGAGGATATCCGTCTAACAGGGCGTCTAGACAAACCCTATTGCAGACGCTTTGCTCAACACCCACAGAGCCTATTGCAACTATGGTGACCAGACATTAGTTACAGTTTCTGGGAGGGACTGCGTTATCTATCAACAATTTGAACAAGTCCGGCACTCTCTAGGCCACGATGACAGATGGCACAGCTATCGATGGTCCACAGCATTTTCATGGCTTTCAGTCATTTTTATCCAGTTCGATAACATCAGGAAGTCACCTCACTGACAAATTGACCATGGTCAGATTTGAATATATATATATATATATATATATATATATATTTATATATATTAAAAAGAAGAGAAGAGACGTGCCGCAAACGTTTTTGGTTGTAATGTGTTTTTTTTAGAAAAAAATATTATGTTTTATTTTCCATAAATTTAGTACACGAGTTTCTGGTCTCGTGACCGTCTTCAAGTAAAAGTGGAGATTTCCACATATTATTGAAAATAATTAATTTTTCCCTTATGTTTTTCAATGTTAAATATTCTCGATATGAAACATTCTCTGTTTTTGTGTTAGTAATCCGAATGTCTTTTTTGAATTGGCAATGAAGAGTCAGGCGCAGACCTCTCTCTCTCTCTCTCTCTCTCTCTCTCTCTCTTTCTACATATATATATATATATATATATATATATATATATATATATATATATATTAGAACCCATTTAAACACACATACAGATTTACCCGATTCCCTTAGGAACATACTAGTAGGAAACACAAATATATTAACTGCATCCACCTGCAAAAAAAAAGACTAAAAATAATGGAAACTTTAATAATAAAAAAGAAAAAGCCAACTCTTAACAATATTAACTACGAACAAAGCCACAATGTGCTAACCGTATTCGGAAATTAAAAACATCCCTACCACACACTAAGACATACACATAACGCACACACTCAATTAAGCTGGAAAATCGAATAATCCTTGATAATGGCTAAATGTATAGCCGAAAGCGCTGGGAAATATAAAACATTTGGACAGTTCTTACACAGCCTTTGTCCAGAAAAGAAAACTCTTTTCGAACACAAGAAAAATTAAATAAAAATCTTAATCGTAGTACCTTGTCTGTCTTTTTTGAATGAAATGCATATATATATATATATATATATATATATATATATATATATATATATATATATATATAATCCTAAGATGTGCTATGTTCATGTAATAAAGTGCTCAATATCTGAGATAGAGCGTGTGTAAATATAAAAGTGAACACAGAAGCCAACACTTAGTGGCAACAGCCTGTTTCATGCTAGATGCAATAAAAAATAAAATAAAATAAAAATAAAAAATAAAAATAAGCAAATACTTTAACCAAAATAAATAAATAAACGACTTCTGGTAAAATAGCCGCCAAAATAGACTACCCACAATGCACCACTGACCCGTATATATGAATAGCAGAGAAAAATAACAGCATTCGTGGCCTGACTATTGTATCTAGCATGAAACAGACTGTCGTCTCTAAGTGATGACTTGTATGTTCCCTTTTATATATATATATATATATATATATATATATATTCTGAAAACGCATATATATATACATACGTATATAGCTATACACATGTTGAAAATGCATATATATATATATATATATATATGCGTTTTCAAACTTACCTTTTGATATATATCTAATTCCTTTTTCCTTTTACATCTATAAAAATTCAAACTTGAAACACATCCATACACACACACACACACACACACACACATATATATATATATATATATATATATATATATATATATATAACAACATACAGATAACCGTGCACGAGGCATGATGGCGAAAGATACATAAATAAGATATATAATATAATCAAGTGAGTCTTCGTGTTCGATAAAAAAAAAATCCAGTATGGCGTCGAAAAATTTTAATTTGCATGGACGACAACATCAACCACGAACAAAGCTTCTTACCAGACATTAGGCTGCAGCCGACTGAATTCAATGTCCCCTACTTCTTCAAATAGCTATCACGCAACGAACAAGAAATTTTGATAATATAAGCAATAATAATTAGAATAGAAACGCATATAATAAAGGGAAAATTAATAAAGATGCAATATGTGTTTGCGAATAAAACACAAATGTCAGGTGATAAAACAGTCGCATAATCTGAGTGTTGTCCATATTCTTTCATTCCGTCATACTTAATTTCAAAAGCACGCAACCCTTATCAAAATGAAAACAAAATTCTCATTCTTCTATATGTTGTACCATTCATACCCTGGCCCTGCATAACCTCTTATTCTTTACTGCCCCTTTGCAAAGCCTCCCGCTCCTGTTCGACCATCCATAAACAAAAAGTACTCCAGGTAGTGTAACCGGCGCTTTCTCTTATAATGTCTTGTTAGACATTTTCATGACGGTCGTCCTCGAGCATAGAATCCAGAGGTTGGCAGTGAATATTTCGGAGATAGTAGGAAAGCGTAGTTTAGGTTCGTAGTGGATATCACAGCAGAGTGTAGTTCTTCCGTCTGTCATGTTCGCCTCACAAGTTTGCGCTGGTCATTCCGGTAGGGTAAACAAAGATGGCCACCTTTATACACGACGGATACAGTGTTCTGCGGCTCCTGATTGGTTAATCTTCTATTGGTAGAATATAAAGGGAGTTAAGTCATTTTGACTCGCTCACTAGTTATATACGTTATATACCCAAAAAAATGTAACATGTCTCCCTTTGATATGTCCCGTGAGTACCAAATTCCCCACCCTTCCTCCTCAGTTCAGTTATGTGCCATGCGTGATACACGTTTAGGTGATTATGTATCTTTCGATACATGACTAACGAGGCAGATTTTTTTTCCCGCAATAGGTTGCTATTTCTTTCTACGGTAGACCAGTTGCAATCCAAGGCTATAGAACCCTGTCTGTCCTGCTATTTACTCATAGTTGGTTATGTTCCATGCAATATACACACTTAGGCGATCATGTATCTTTCAATACATGACTGATGAGGGAGATTATTTCTTGCAGTAGGTTGCCATTTCTTTTTTGGCGATAGACCAGCTGCCATTCACGGCTATAGAACCCTGTCTCTCCTGCTATTTACCAATAGCTGGGGGTGGGAGAAGAAGAGGATTCATACTTTTACCAAAGGGTATTAGAACGTAAGAACTGGAATTCGAATTCGGCTCTCCGATTCCTCAATCCGAGCCGCTTTCCATTACTCCAAAGTTATTGCTCTCTGATTGTGTGTATGAGTATCCTTTTTTTAATATTTGCACTATTTACATTGTTCGGAATAATGTCCTCAACTTAATTGTCACATTACCAACGTATCGGCCGTTGGACGTCCCGGCCTTTTTCAGCTGATTTTTTTTTTTTGAATTTCGAACCGAGCCCAGAATAGTCAATCTGTATGTTGGCGTTTCTGAAGATTGGCTTTGATGAGTTTCTTCTGGAGGTTTTTTTCACACGTTTATTTTTACAATCTGAAAATATTTTCTTCAAACAATTGTTAAGCCGTAAAAAACGAACCAATCAAATGAAAAATCAGTTTTTTATGAGCCTTAGAGCTATGTTCGCCTTGGTTGGAGGGAATGATGAAAAATTATATGTAAATATAAAAAAAAAACATGGGTTACAATTCTATATATGAAATATGAATTTCTAGTAACCGTTATATCTACAACCTGTCTGAAGTTATTATGCGAATCAAATAAACCTCAATAACAATAGATAAATGTGTTAACATTGACCATTCATATACCTCGGTCGCTCTATAAAAGATGAAGAAGATTGCTGTTTAAAACGGCCGAAAACGTCGTGAATATGTTAATAAAGATGAGGACAACAGTCCGAAAAATGTAAGTCGTGTAAATAGTTACAATATCTCATTTCAGGAATGTAGACAGATCCTGAAGAAAGTCGTGGCGTACAACGGCTGAAACGTCATTAATATGGCAGTAAAGGCAGTAAAGACCTCTGAGTCTTCCCACCTCTTTCTCTTTCCACCTCTCCCTCTTCCAACCTCTTTCTCTCTTTCCACCTCTCTCTCTTCCCACCTCTCTCTCTTTCCACCTCTCCCTCTTCCCACCTCTTTCTCTTTCCACCTCTCCCTCTTCCCACCTCTCTCTCTTTCCACCTCTCTCTCTTCCCACCTCTTTCTCTTTCCACCTCTCCCTCTTCCCACCTCTTTCTCTTTCCACTTCTTCCTCTTCCCACCTCTCTCTCTTTCCACCTCTCACACTTCCCACCTCTTTCTCTTTCCACCTCTCCCTCTTCCCACCTCTCTCTCTTTCCACCTCTCACACTTCCCACCTCTTTCTCTTTCCACCTCTCCCTCTTCCCACCTCTCTCTCTTTCCACCTCTCACACTTCCCACCTCTTTCTCTTTCCACTTCTCCCTCTTCCCACCTCTTTCTCTTTCCACCTCTCCCTCTTCCCACCTCTTTCTCTTTCCACCTCTCCCTCTTCCCACCTCTCTCTCTTTCCACCTCTCTCTCTTCCCTCTTTCTCTTTCCACCTCTCCCTCTTCCCACCTCTCTTTTCCACCTCTCTCTTCCCACCTCTTTCTCTTTCCACCTCTCCCTCTTCCCACCTCTTTCTCTTTCCACTTCTCCTCTTCCCCACCTCTCTCTCTTTCCACCTCTCACACTTCCCACCTCTTTCTCTTTCCACCTCTTCCCCCTTCCACCTCTTTCTCTTTCCACCTCTCCCTCTTCCCACCACTTTCTCTTTCCACCTCTCCCTCTTCCCACCTCTCTCTCTTTCCACCTCTCACACTTCCCACCTCTTTCTCTTTCCACTTCTCCCTCTTCCCACCTCTTTCTCTTTCCACCTCTCCCTCTTCCCACCTCTGCCTCTTTGCACCTCTCCCTCTTCCCACCTTTCTCTCTTTCCACCTCTCCCTCTTCCCACCTCTTTCTCTTTCCACCTCTCCCTCTCCCTCTTCCCACCTCTTTCTCTTTCCACCTCTCTCTCTTCCCACCCCTCTCTCTTTCCAACTCTCCCTCTTCCCACCTCTGCCTCTTTGCACCTCTCCTTTCCACTTCTCTCTCTTTCAACCTCCCCCTTTTCCCATCTCTCTTTGATTGCGTGAATGCTTATTTATATTTCAGCTTTCTTTTAAAAAATAATATTTTAAATTTTTAAAAAATATTTTTTGGCATATTTAAAAATTATTTTTAAGTTAGTCTGATTTTAAAATATTTTAAAGGAATAAAATTTGAAAATGTGAGTTGTTTATACAGAAAATAAATATTCTTATTTCAACTTTCTTCAAACACACATTTTTTTTTAATGTTGAAATCAACTTCAATGTTTGATAAACTCTTGCGTCAGTGACCCAACGGGTCACGGATCGTCTAGTATTATATTTTATTTTCTGGCTTTAAATAACCTTCAAAGGGTTGATAAGCCGTATAAAATGAATTAATTTATCATTTCGGTCGTCTCTTAAAACTCTTGTCGGATATTTAAACATCTGTACTTGTTTGATTCTGACATTATAAGTTCTTTGTTCGCTTCTTCGACTGTTTATCCTCTTAATAATCATCTATTCTCTATAATGGATAATGGCTCGGAATTGATGGTCGGAGAGACGATTTCCAGGTTTAGTTGATTTTGTTGTATTCACTTGGCCTCAGGTATTGTTGGAAAGGATAGAAATCCGCATCTCTCCCCAACCCTCAGTTATGGATCGATTGGTGGGACTTTTATCACTGAATCATTATTAGCTCCAAAAAGAGAGAGAAAGAGATAGAGAGAGAGAGAGAGAGGGATGGAGAAAAGAAAGGAATCTTACAATCTGAAAATATTTTCTGCAAACAGCCGTATAAAACGAATCAATCAAATGAAAAATCAGTTTTTATTTCCCTATCAGTAACCCCATGAGCCTTAGAGGTATGGTCGCCTTGGTGGGAGGGAATAATGAAAAATTTATATATAAATATAAAAAAAAAACATGCGATATAATTCTATATATGAAATATGAATTTCTAGTAAGCGTTATAACTACAACCTGTCTGAAGTTATTTTGTGAATCAAATAAACCTCAATAACAATAGGTAGGTAGCTAGCTAGCTATCTAGCTAGCTAGCTAGATAGATATGAACAGGCTGACATAGATAGATAGATAGATAGATAGATAGATAGATGGGAACATGGTGTCGAGCAGTTTGTCTGAATTTATTATGTAAATCAAATAACCTTCAATAACTGAAATAAAGTGCTAAACCAATGTTAATCACATTTAAAATCCTGTTTCACCCTTTCTAAAATATTTAACTAAATTTTCTGCCATTTTTTAATGGTTAGTTTTTGAGATATCTGGAATTAACGAAAATAGACTGACTGAAGTCAGTATGCAAATGAATTTAACATTAGTATAAGACCTTTGAAAATAATAAAAACTTTTTTTTTATCCATAATATATGTTGGAAGGATCTACCAAAGTTATTGAGTGAGGGAATGTCCACAATGGAGACATCAAAGGAGCTTTGCAGAGATCATCGAACAATAAAGATGGCTTTTGAACATATAAGTTGAGACATCGAAGCAAAGTAAAAGGTTTTAAGAACTTGCTTCCTCGAGATGAACTTTAACTAAATCTTGTTATAGCGAAACAGCCAAGTTTAACCAGAACTCAGATCTTTGAAAAGGCTGGAATTGAGGGAGTCATGATGAACAAAAGCTGTACAAGACTTTGGGAAGTGGGATCTGTAAATAAAAAAAAATTTTAAAAAATCTCGTAAGAAACGTCCTCTGATTAAAGCAAATAATTTTAAGCGTCAAAATTCGTCTTAGAAATACATGAAAATTGAATTTTAAAAGTAATTTTCACGAACGAATCTCTAGTGACATGTGATACACTTGATAGATGAAGCAAATGATGAATTCTATCTAATTCAGACAGGTCTGTGGCTAAAAGAAGGGAAGATTGGGGTGGTAGTGATATGATATGGTCTGGAATTGTCAGCCAAACCATTATAGGGCGATTGAAAATCGTGAAGAGTTAAAATGAACAGTGAGAACTGTTGTGAATTTATGAACATGGCTTTCTTTGCATGGTACAAATCCCTGACTCGCAGTTTCAAACTGAAGTGTGTATTTATGCACGACAAAGCCCCTATTTATGTATCAAAGCTTATTCGCGAATTCTTTGAGCATAAAAGACTTACAAGGAAGATAAACAGAATGAATCCGATCGAAAATATATGGTTAGTTGTGAAGATGGACTTATACGAAGATGGCAAACAATAGAAAGCAATTAAAACTACGATGTCGGAAATTGAACATAATGAAGTAAAAAAAAAAGAAAAGAAAATCAATAGACAATAGATTACTGGCCGTTATTAAGGAGAAGATGCACTAAATCAAAATGTAAAGGATTCAAAACTTATTATAAAGGCTGTTCCAATAACTTTAACCTATTTTAAATGTGAATCAATTTTAAGCGTCTAATGATTTTTTCTTTGCCTTTTAGATTTAACAACTTAAGTTTTTGGCAATTTCAACCGTGGAAAGATTAACAATCAAACAACGTGTTAAATTTGTCGAATCCTAATACGAAAATGGACGTTCAAATTTATGAATATACGGTCCAATAATTCCGCTAGCACAAAATGCACGCTAAACAGTGAACTTTTGTGGATTCAGTGGTTTTTCAATAATCAAGACTTACAAAAGAGAAGATAACGGAATAGCCACCATAAGGTCCCGGTCTGAATCCGATCGAAAATATATGGTCAGTTGTGAAGATGAACTTATATGAAGATGGCAAACAATATAACAGCAAAACAGACTAATAGAAAGCAATTAAAACTACGATGTCGGAAATTGAACATGCTGAAGTAAAATAAAAAAAAATAAGAATATCAATTGATAATAGATTCAGTCAGTTATGTGCCATGCGTGATACACGCTTAGGCGATCATGTATCTTTCGATATATGACAAACGAGGCAGAGTTTTGCCATTTCTTTCTGCGGTATACCAGTTGCCAACAAAGGCAACCCGGTCTGTTTTGCTATTTACCTATATCTGGTGGGAGGGGAGAAGAGAATTTATACCTTTCCCAAGGGTATTAGCACGTAAGTGAATGTAATGGATTCGACTAGAAAGTCAGTCAGTCAGTTATGTGCCGTGCATAATACACGCTTAGGCGATCATGTATCTTTCGATACATGACTGACGAGGCAGATTTTTTCCCACAGTAGGTTCCCATTTCTTTCTGTTGCCATCCTAGGCTATAGAATGGTCTGGTCTGTTATATACCCATAGCTGACGGAGGGGAGAAGAAGAGGATTCATACCTTTCCCAAGGGTATTAGCACGTAAGCGAATGTAATGGATTCGACTGGAAAGTCGTTCAGTCAGTTATGTGCCGTGTGTGATACACGCTTAGGCAATCATGTATCTTTCAATACATGACTGACGAAGCATTTTTTTTCCCACAGTAGGTTGCTATTTCTTTCTGCGATAGACCAGTTGCTATCCAAGGCTATAGAAACCGGTCTGAAGAAAAGGATTCATACTTTTTCCAAGGCTATTAGCACGTAAGTCAATGTAATGGATTTGTCTGAAATTCGAACTCTGCTCTCCATTTTCTCAATACGAGCCCCTATCTATTACTCCACTGTGCTTTTATTGAGAAGAGACACTATATTAAAATCTAAAGGAATCGTCGACTTATTACAGTGTAACACGGATATAAGAGAAACTCGGATATAAGAGAGATTTTCTCTGGTCCCAAATTAGAGCCTGTGTTAATGTATATATAATAGACCAAACCCGGATATAAGAGAAACCCGGATATAAGAGAGATTTTCTCTGGTCCCAAATTAGAGCCTGTGTTAATGTATATATAATAGACCAAACCGGATATAAGATATAAGAGAAACCCTCTGGTCCCAAATTAAGAGCCTGTGTTAATTATATATATAAAAACCCGGATATAAGAAAACCCGTGTATAATGAGATATAAAATAATTAGAGCCTGTGTTAATGATATATAGAGAAACCCGGATATAAGAGAGATTTTCTGGTCCCAAATTAGAGCCTGTGTTAATGTATATATAATAGACCAAACCCGGATATAATAAGAGAAACCCTGTGGATATAAGAGAACCCGGATTTCTCTGGTCCCAAATTAGAGCCTGTGTGTTAATGTATATATAATAGACCAAACCCGGATATAAGAGAAACCCTGATATAAGAGATTTTCTCTGGTCCCAAATTAGAGCCTGTGTTAATTAATATATAATAGACCAAACCCGGATATAAGAGAAACCCGGATATAAGAGATTTTCTCTGGTCCCAAATTAGAGCCTGTGTTAATGTATATATAATAGACCAAACCCGATATAAGAGAAACCCGGATATAAGAGAGATTTCTCTGGTCCCAAATTAGAGCCTGTGTTAATGTATATATAATAGACCAAACCCGGATATAAGAGAAACCCTGATATAAGAGAGATTTTCTGGTCCCAAATTAGAGCCTGTGTTAATGTATATATAATAGACCAAACCCGGATATAAGAGAAACCCATCTATAAGAGAGATTTTCTCTGGTCCCAAATTAAAGCCTGTGTTAATGTATATAAAACCGGATAGACCAAACCCGGATATAAGAGAAACCCGGATATAAGAGAGATTTTCTCTGGTCCCAAATTAGAGCCTGTGTTAATGTATATATAATAGACCAAACCCGGATATAAGAGAAACCCTGATATAAGAGAGATTTTCTCTGGTCCCAAATTAGAGCCTGTGTTAATGTATATATATAGACCAAACCCGGATATAAGAGAGAACCCGGATATAAGAGAGATTTTCTGGTCCCAAATTAGAGCCTGTGTTAATGTATATATAATAGACCAAACCCGGATATAAGAGAAACCCGGATATAAGAGAGATTTTCTCTGGTCCCAAATTAGAGCCTGTGTTAATGTATATATAATAGACCAAACCGGATATAAGAGAAACCCTGATATAAGAGAGATTTTCTCTGGTCCCAAATTAGAGCCTGTGTTAATGTATATATAATAGACCAAACCCGGATATAAGAGAAACCCTGATATAAGAGAGATTTTCTCTGGTCCCAAATTAGAGCCTGTGTTAATGTTTATATAATAGACCAAACCCGGATATAAGAGAAACCCTGATATAAGAGAGATTTTCTCTGGTCCCAAATTAGAGCCTGTGTTAATGTATATATAATAGACCAAACCCGGATATAAGAGAAACCCGGATATAAGAGAGATTTTCTCTGGTCCCAAATTAGAGCCTGTGTTAATGTATATATAATAGACCAAACCCGGATATAAGAGAAACCCTGATATAAGAGAGATTTTCTCTGGTCCCAAATTAGAGCCTGTGTTAATGTATATAAAATAGACCAAACCCGGATATAAGAGAAACCCGGATATAAGAGACTTCTTCTCCGGTCCCGACAACTCTCTTATATCCGGGTTACACTGGATATGTATTTGTTATTTTGTTCTATTAGAGGTTCTATTATGTTTTTATTAACTTTTTATTGATGTGATTTGGTTTTGCCTAATAAATTCAGACGGCAGGTTTTTTTGTTTTTTTTTTAGAATAGATCAAATAGCTTCACTAAAGCATATTGATACTAACTAAAAGTTTAACTCAGGCTTTGTTTTGGCAGCTAAATTGATTGCTTAAAATTTGAAAATATTTTTTTCAAACCGAATTTGAATTATTGAAATTTATATGATTTGCTTAATAATTTCAGACAGGCTGTAGATACAAAAAGTTCCTTAATTCATTCAACTTTCTGCTGCTTATTTGTTTTAGTTTTTGTCCCTGTTTCATTTATTATCATATATTTCATTTGCTATTTGGCTAATCTAGCTGACACGGCAAATAATAATACGCAGGCAACACTGCCTCAACAGTAAATCCGGCATCTCTGACAAAACTAGCCTGGCAGTTGGTCTCGAAAAATATCTCTAATATGTGGTTGATTGGGTCAATAAATGGCTTCTAAACTTTAATGCCTCCAAAACCAAAGTGTCCTCATTAACCCACCACAAAGGACCTCCCTACCTTCCATCTGAATGGCTGATGCCCAACTCCACGAGAGCGTCTATCTCGCCTTCTTGGTCTCACGGTTTCCACGGACCTGAGGTGGAACAACTCCATTGACACAACAGCTTTATCAACTGCACGGAAAGCTGGTTCTCTGTGTCGTGCCAGAAGTCTTTCTTTCCTCTTAGTCCATCCTTCGAATCTATAAGTCAACCATTCGTCCTTGCATTGAATACTTCTGCCATATATGGTCTGTTCCCCCCGCTTTTCATCTGAAGGTCCTCTACAAAATCCAGAGACGGATATGCAATGTGTTAGGTGTTATCTGTCATCTCGTCTACAGTCACTTTCTAACAGACGTATTGTGACTTCCCTCTGTCTTTTCTACAAATATTTTCATGGCAACTGTACTAGTTTGGCATCTCGGTCCCACACTTTCACTTTCGAAATGGTTAAATGTAGCCGTCTCTTCTAGTCAACAACTTCTTATCTCGCACTTCCCGACAGTGGAAGTCCCTTACTTTTATTTGACTCCCTGATAGCTATAATTTCAAATATTCAAACGTCATGTTAATCGACATCTTCTGATGTCTTAATCTTGATCCAAGTTCTTCGCTTTCTGCAGCCACCCCCTCTTTATTCTTGCGCTTACTCTCTGTAATCCCTTGTGTGATGGTGGCACTCATTTCTTGGTGTGATATGCTTAAAACAATCATATTGGTATGTTCCGATCAAAAACGCCCAGTTCCACCCATGGGATCAAATCTAAAAATGCAGAACTAAAAAAAAAACTATCTGTCATATAATAATGGGCTATATATATATATATATATATATATATATATATATATATATATATATATATATGGAGAAATATTGTCTTAAGGTGTCCTATATTTATGGGTAAAGTGCTCAGCAACAGAGATACAGCGTGTGTAAATATATAAGCGAAGACTGAAGTCAACACTTAAAGGCGACAGTCTGTTTCATGCAAGACGCAATCGTCAGGCCACGATGATGGCCTGACGATTTTCGTCTTGCATTAAAAACAGACTGTCGCCTCTAAGTGTTGACTTCAATGTTCACTATATATATATATATATATATATATATATATATATATATATATATATATATATATATAGAGAGAGAGAGAGAGAGATGGATAGATAGAGATAAATAATATTAGTGGTAAATATACACATACATATGCAAAATACATAAATATATATATACATACATACATACACATACGTATATATTTGTATAACAAAAATTCCAAGAGGATAGAATCCAGGTAGAACTCAATGTCCAGGACAGAGTAAGAATATAATAAAAAGCCTTAAACACTAATATTCCATGGTTAGTGTTTAAGTTTTTTTATATATATATATATATATATATATATATATATATATATATATATATATACATATATATAAATACTTCCCACATAATGGTAAAATATGAGGTATTATGTTGGAGATATATCTGGGAGGTGTATTTTGGAGGTATTTCTTCCGCAATGTGAGCGTCGGTAAAAAAATTTTTTTTTTAATAATTACAATCGATTTAATCCAAGAAACAATGTCTCAGGATTTCAGATTAACGCCTTAATATGGTCTCCATTCTTTTCAATCGTGGTTGGAATGTCGGTCAAAAAAACTTACACCTATTCCATTTGAGTTCCAAGAGATTTAATCCCAGAAACACAGGAGGCTTATCAAAAGGAACATAAAAATTTCAGAATGACTAATATAATCCGGAATATCGTCTGCTAACTCCAAAATCGTAGAATGAACGCAGGTTGAATCTGCGCTCCGCTTCAAAACCTGATCGAAGATAATGTTGATGTGTGATCTTGACTGCCTCCATCTCCAGTTGCTTCATATATTAACACTGTCTCCAGGTGTCTTGATGAAAAAGTATCGGGGCTATTGCTATAAAAAGAAAACTACTACATATATCAATTAGACATTAAATCTTCTTCGCAGTAATACCCTTCTTAAAATGCACATTTTATCCAGCGGCGATTCCCTTAAGGGAATTGTTCCTGGAACTCTATATTTCGGGATAGCGAGCAGAAGTCTTCTCGCATTCTTTTAGTTTTCCACGACGTCTTTGAAATCTTCTTCCTTTCAAAGGGGATTTCATTTTTGGAAAAATTCTCAAGGGTCAACATCTGGGGAAAGTCTGTGTTGTAGTAAGACGGCCACACTCTACACACTTTCCTTCATTACACTGCTAGAAACAACGAAGGTGAGCTACAACGTTATAACATAGTGTACATGCTCGAAAGACTTCAAAGGTACTCTGTACACGTAGCTTCTCTCTACATTACTTTTTGACAAGATTCATATCTATGAACAAAAAATTATGCTGTAGAGCGTTTAAACAAAAATAAATAAATTATCTTTTCAATAAATACACGGGGCGTCTACTTCATTGTGGGTATCCACTAAAAGTTTAATAAAATGAGACACGCATATATATATATATATTACAATAAACGTGCAATCAATTTACAAATACATGAATTATTCACACAAAACTAATGCAAAGGTTAATGATGTCTCGCCATTTAAATCATTAACCTTTGCATTTTGTGAAATAATCATATATATATATATATATATATATATATATATATATATATATATATATATATATATATATATAATATATATGTCCCGAAAAGGGATATATTTGAACGAAATAGCTAAGTGGTTTTGGCTACTATAACCAAGTAAATTCGGTAGCAGTAATCGACTGGTACGCGTCGTAGTCGCAGGTAAGAAGTGTAGATCAATGGCGTAGTCCAATGGGCGTCGTTATAGATTAGCTCTCAGTCTAAGGCTCTTGATTCTGTCGTACCTACACGTCCGTCGATATTTATGACGGACACCAGCCAATCATATTCCAGTGATAGGGACATAGGTGTATGCCATATTATATATATATATATATATATATATATATATATATATATATATATATATATCCCCTATGTCTCAAAGGATATATTTTATCTGAAGTAGCTAAGTGGTTTGGGCTACTATAACCAAGTAGAATTCAGTAGCAGTAATCGACTGGTACGCGTCGTAGTCGCAGGTAAGTAGTGTAGATCAATGGCGCAGGATATATATATATATATATATATATATATATATATATATATATATGGATTTCCTTCTGATATATATATATTTATATATATCAGGAAGGTTACTTCTTGATGTTATTAACATTACGTAAACGGAATTCTGCGGGCCGTTGATAGTTGCGCTGGAAGGAAATCCATCTTTCCCGATCTTTTGAGCTTACTGGCCTGCTTCAGACTGTTGATCACGCCAGATATTGCGGCTTCTCCCAGAATCTGAATCTAATGTCCTCTCATCATAGTTGCAGTATATGCCTCAGGAGGGCTCTGTGGGTTTTGAACAAACACAAATGCCCCTGAAGTGACATCTACAAAAGGAACAGTCATACTCGGTTGTGGTTGTAGTAAACCTTAGATTATTTAAGTGTGGATTTTATGAAAGTTCGTGATATAAAAAAAAATGTTATTTGACATATCTTTATAAATTTTGGCAAAATATTAATTAGGAGCCCCTCAAATTATTTTCTACGTAATTAGAAAATAACAAAATGTAGAAGTAGAAAATACAAAATCGACTAAAGCATTTGATGTTGTGGTGTCCTCCCTCTAATGAGTCTAATGTGGACTCTTCAAGCTACTATAAAATTAGTAGGAATGTAAACCTCGGGAGAACAGTCTAATAGATTGAATGCTGGTCGACCGACACCCACTCAAAAGTCGTGTAATACTCTTCCGTTGTTTTTACTGTTCAATATAGAATTTATCTGCAAACTCTTCTTTTGTTATTTCTTAACCATTTACTTGGATACAACATCTTGTATACCAGGTGGAAGAGTCCGCAATAGACTCATTAGAGGGAGGACACCACAACGTTAGAATAAGGCCATAATTTCTACATAAAACCACAAAGCCTAAATAAATGCAAAACTGGGATAACGTCATCGAAAACCAATAACTGGGAAGATCTAAAAAGACAGATATTGTATGGGACAGCAGCGATTATATACAGCTACAACTTCGGCAATTCATTATAGAAATATTACTCTAGAAACCAAATAAATGAGTAGATATAATAGCAAAATAATTGAACAATGCAACATGTACTGAATAAAGCCAGATATTCTGAAGAAGACCACCTCAATAGCTACAAAACAATAAAGACATAATAAATGCTAAGACCTATGTTGAAATGAACTGAACAACACAAGTACTTAAAGCTAAATATAGTCTAGATAAATCTATAATAACAATAAAAAATTTTGACACAGAATAAATATTAAAACTGATAAGAAAAGTAACTAGATGACGCATCAGGTGCTAAATAAAGCTATAACTTCTGAATAAAGCCACAATAACAATAATACCATTGAAACAGAATAAAATGCTAAGATATATAAGGAAAGGAATGGACAATGCAACAAGTGCTAAATAAAGCAACAATTTCTGTTTAAAGCAACAATAAGAATATTCCCATAGAAACAAATGCTAAGATCGATGAGGAAATTAACAGAACAACGGAACAAACACTGGAGAAAGCCACAACTTCTGAACAAAACGACAATAACAATAATAGAAACATATTAAGTTCTAAGGTATACGCAAAAGGCAACTCAATCACGGGACAAGTACTTAATAACAACTTCTGAATAAATCTATAATAACGATGCTAACATAGAAACAGAACGGATGCTAAGATCGAACTAATAATAGAACAAGTGCGAAATAAAGTCACAGACTCAGAATAAAGCCACAATAACAATAACACCATTGAAACAGAATAAATGCTAAGATATATCAGGAAAGGAAATGAACAACGTCACAAGTACTAAATAAAGCCACAACTGCTGAATAAAGCCACAATAACAATAATAGCATTGAAACAGAATAAATGCTAAGATATATCAGGAAAATAACTGGACATTGCAACCAGTGCTAAATAAAGCCACAACTTCTGAATAAAGCCACAATAATAAAAATAGAAACAAGAAATGCTAAAATCTATGAGGAAATTAAATATCCAACTCAATAAGAACTAAATAAAACCACAAATTCAGAATAAACTCACAATAACAATATTAAGTTATAAACATAATAGATGCTAAGATATGTGGGGAAAGGAATCGAACAATGCGAGACGTGCTAAATAAATGCACAATTCTGAATAAATCTACAAAAACGATACTAACATAGGATCCGAATGCATGCTAAGATCGATCAGAAATCGAAGTAAAAATGAACAAGTATTAGATAAAGCAACAACTGCTGAATAAAGCTATAATAACATACAAGCATAGAACTTGAATAAATGCTAAGATCTTTGAGGAA
>CAHIKZ030000029.1:1900000-1912500 GCA_903632075.3 Acanthosepion pharaonis | reverse complement strand
TTAGCACGGCATTCTTTTGATCAAATTTATGGTTCAGTCTAAATATGTGGATGATTCTATGTGTGTGTGTGTGCATACGCGTATATGTATATATGGATGTATACATTATTGCGTGTGTTGAATTCACTTATTTGTAAATTATGAAATATAACACGTGTTGTAACAATTGGTAAACCCCTTCCATTAAATTTAGAACACAGTGTATGCTTGTTTACTAGGTAATATCCGTCCTCCTTTACGGCAGCGAATGTTGGACGGTCTCCTCAAAGATGAAGAAGAGACTTGAGGAAAGGGAGTTCTACAGAAGAATCCTAAGGATATCATGGACCAAGCATTTGGGCAAATATGAGGTTTTGAAGAGGGTGCAAACAAGGAGGAATCTTATACTTAACCTCAGGAAGAGGTAACTAAAATTTCAGAGATACTTAATGAGAAAGGAAGGCTAGGAGAATCTGATACTCAAGGGCGTATAAAGTGAGACAAGGAAAGGCAACGCTTGACATACCTTGCGTGATTAAGCAAGTGGATGAGAGAATAAGTTATGAGAGAGTTAGCAAGGGGATAAAATTCATTGAGAGCTACAAGGGATGGAGGAGTGGAGGGCCATGATCGGTAACGTCCTGAAGGGACACGGCATATAAAAGAAAGAAGAAATATGATTGTTAGCCCAATAAGTGAGCTACGAATTGGAGACAATCAACTAAGTATATCTTTTTTTTATTATTTACAAACGACGACAAATGAGGGTCCGAAATCCCTAGGCGAAGGGAATATCGAAGGTCTTCTTACAACAGCTAGCCAATTAAGAAAATACATTAGAAACAAAGATCTGTTAGAAACAAAGATAAAGTATGTAATATGGGTCCTTCCTTATGGCAGCGATTGCTGGCATCAGAGATGAAGAAGAGTCATGAAGGAACAGTCTAGTTCTACAGCACAATGGGAATTATATGGACAATATGTAAGCAGCAAAAATGTCTAATTGTAATAGAAAGAAAAAATAATTACTTAAAAAAAATATTTATAATCAGAATAAAGCTGAAATTTCACGGATAGATAATGAGGAAAGAAGGTTTAGAGTATTTGCTACTCACATGAAATATTGACGACAAGAGATACACAGAAAAGCAATGAAAGGTGAATAGGTGAGATAAGAAAAATCTACTTATTCAGAACTACAAAAGACAGAAAGTTGTGGAGACCCATGATTTTCAAAATCCTGAGGGAACACAGCACTTAAAAGAAGAAAGATTTTTCCTTTTCTTTTGTTTTTTGTTGTTTTTTTTTATGAATACTTCTAAAAGAAATTAATATAATTTTTCTGCCTAATCATGTAACCATATTATATATATATATATATATATATATATATATATATATATATATATATATATATATATATATATATATATATACATATACACCATTAACTGGATTATTCCAGGATCTCTATTTTGCTGACCCTGAGTTAATCGGTAAATGTTATACATAAAGTAGAAATAAAGACAATTATGTATATGATGGAATACAATTAGTTTGTCGACCTAACTGGGTCAAAGCCTCGTTAGAAAGAAAAAGATAATATTCAGCAAGCTTTGATATTTAATTAGCTCGGCTTTATGTAGCGAATATCTAAAGGGGGGAACGAAGATGAGTGGTAAAAATAAATCGTAAATGGATTTGAGAGTTAAAATCAGCTGATGGCAGAGTTCTATATTATAAACCTTGCGAATAATTAAACGTTTCGCTAGCAGGCTTCTAGGAAATGTATTTAATGTCGAGTAACATGATTCTCATCAAATTATCTAGTTTTGAGACCTATTGCCAGAGAAACCCATGATTGATTAGTAAATAGGGTTCATGGTAAATGTAATGCCTTGATTAGAAGTTTTTATACAATAAACTTTCGGAATTCATTGACAAAGTGTTAAAGGCCTTTGAAATTTATAAAATACTAGCAGTAGAGCCTGGCGTTGCCCGGGGATGTAACAGTAAGAGATAGATCAAGTATCGACCATCATAAAGACTGAAAAATAAAATTGACAAAGATTATTGTTTAAGGTTGACGGACACACATGTCCTAATTACTTTTTTTTTGTTTTTTTTACGAATTGGTCAAACCCAAACTCAAACAAAAGCATTCTTTTCAATCGTTATGAGTCTATCGATTGAACAGAATTTTATTATAAACAATTGTCTTATAAATGGAATTTTTAAAGCATTCTGAATGTAACTATAAAAAAAGTGTGTAAGACAATAAGAAACACTATCTGCCAAAAAAAAGTGAAGTTTTGTTGAAATTGGTTGAAAAATGTAGGAAATCCGATCCCATATATAAACGAACACACACACAGACAAACAACCTGGGTTTTATAAGTATAACTCGATATGAGTTGTCCCCCTTTCATTCTGGCGACAGAATTCTGTTTTATCGTGTTTTCAAATTGGTTTCGTGTAAAAACAATTGTGTTTTTCCAATTTTTGGCGCTGTCAGAACCACCGCAAGGTATTTTTACGCAATCATGTGAAGTTTTGGTGAAATCGGTTGAAAAATGTAAGAAATCCGATCCAATATATAAACGTACACACACACACACACACACACACACACACATACAGAGTCTGCGTTTTATAATAAGTAAGATTTATGCTAAACCAGTTTCTTAGGGATACTCTTACTGCTTTTTTCTAGTACTGATGGGGGTTTCCTTTGTAACATTGTGTTTAAAGTAGTATGAAAAGTCAACACATTTATTACATAATTGTTTTGCCTTCAAGTTACATGAGCTAACAATTTTAAATGTTGGTGCTGTTGTCAAACACATTTTGGGCAAACCAACTTTTATGTCAACCAATGTTCCTAGCAGCACACCTATCAAGTGATTCATTATAATCTTTCCACTTTATAACAGGGGAAAACTTCAAGCCGACAGTGATTAACACTCCTGGAGGTTAGCATCAGCCATGAGAGACAAAAAGATGTTATCTAAGACGATTAAAATTGAGAGCATTTTCGTTTTGCATGCGTTAAAATTATCAAGTCATTTCTTGCCCCAGTTAACAACAGATTGTAAGTCAAGAGAATAGAAGAAGAAAGCAAGTTTATCGTAAATGTATGAAGAAAAGAAATAGAAAAGAAAAGAAAGTGTAACGAAAATTTAAGGATGGATGTTTTGTAAATATATTGAAGGGTGAGGGGAAGCATAACTATTATAAAAGTAAAAGTTGGTTTTAAAATACATTTATTTATCAAGTTTCATATTCACTTAATATTTTTTTTTGGTATAATGGCAAGGAGTTAAGATTCCAGATCTCTGGTTTTAAAGGATTTTGGTATCTGGAAATATCATAATCACAAATTTCTCATGTTGACAATTTTTTTAAAATTCGCCACCTTACAAACAGGTCCCTGTTGATTATATATATATATATATATATATATATATATATATATATATATATATATATATATATATATATATAAAAATAACAAATATCAAAAATTAAAACCATTATACACACTAGGGTTTATATTAATATTCTTTCTTTTATTCTTTTTTCATTTATATTCTCGACTAGTTTCGGCCAACATGGCCATCGTCAGGAGAAAAAATGTTCTGCTTCCTGAAGCATTGAACTATATATATATATATATATATATATATATATATATATATATATATTAAATTCAATATATATATTTTACATTCAATATATATATTTTTACATTCAACATCATCACTTGAAAAGACACCGGAGATGTTGAAACAAAATGGCTATTTTTGTAGTGATTTTATAAAATATTTGTTATAATTTTTAAATAAATAATTATATCTGCTCTACTGGGTATTGAGCAATCTTTTAAGAATAGTAATTGTTGGTTATTGGAATTTATTCCGTATGCACCAATCATATATTGTATATACATATATATATATATATATATATATATATATATATATATATATATATATATATATATATATATATATAACAGCTCAATTGTCCAAATGGTGTAACAGCATAACTCTCCTACACAAAAAAATGTTTAATATCTTTAAAAAAGAAGCACTAAACTAATTCATTTTCTTTTTTTCACGTTTTCATATAAGCGGTTTAGCCATCCTTACGTCATTTGGCGTATGAAGCATTAAAAAATTGAGTTCTTCAGTTATAAAGAGAACAGGATAAAATCGTTTTGTGTCAGCTTCACTGTCATTCCGACTGAGCTATGGTGAGAATAAAAAAAAACATTGAGGATTTCAGTAATGGTGACGAAATTCATACACTCGCTTCCATCTTCAAAATTTATTCAAGAACCATCAAGGAATGGCGAATAATTTTAAAAAAAGAAGGAAAAGTAGAGAGGAAATGTATATCAGAGGGTGATAGCAGGAAAGCGATCCTCATTTCAACTTAGAGCTAAAGAGATCAATTAGAAAAGATCCAAATCAATCCATATGACGTTTAGCACGTGGGAGAGAAGATTCAGCTATGACAGTTAAAAGAGCAGTGAAAAAAGACCTGAAAATGAAATCGTATGGGAAAACTGAGACAACTCTTTACTCCAGGACAGAAAGTTAGAACCTTAGAAAGGGCGAAGATCATCTAGAATATGTTCGAAAATGACCATGGAATATATATATATATATATATATATATATATATATATATATATTTTGAAATTTATTTCCATATTTCATAAACTTCAGATCCTTACCTATACTTAATTAATAATGAACATGTCATTTTCGTTTATGATTGATTTCATCACGAGTCTTCTGTTAAGCAGAGAGTAATTATATTCTTGTTCTTTAAACTAGAGTCCAATAGTGTTATAAAAACCTTGAAGAATTTCAGTAAGATACCTTTCATCATTTCTAACATAAAACGGTTCAAATTTTTTATCTAACATTTGTAAAATTTTGGTCTCACACGATTTGGACATTATTGCTGTTACATATATATATATATATATATATATATATATATATATATATATATATATGTATGTGTGTGTGTGTGTGTGTGTGTGTGTGTGTGTGTGTGTGATTTTTCAGATATAATGACAATTTATCTTTAAAAGGACACTATGAATAAAAACAAAAAGAAATTTAAACTTAGTTACTCGAGGGATTACATCCACCGGTGAAATTATCAAGCCATCTGTCAGGATTTTATTTTGCAACAATTATTCATAAACAAAATTTAAAATATCGCTCATAAATATTCATCATGCTCACTGAACAAATCTCGGTAAACTATGAAAGATGCTAAGGGACACAATTTAATGTCTTCTGAACGAAAATGAGTAAATGATGTTTTTCTCTCATGCAATCAATATTTAAATTATTTTACCACGTGACAAATTCCTTTATTATAAGTAACTTACTTAGATGTAAAAATCATGGAGAGTGCCGTCATCGAATTTTACCAAAATATAAATCTACGCCCCGGATTTTTTTTTCAAATATCTCCTTTTCCCGAAAGAAATAATACTTTTCCAAGTTAACATACATCTGTTTGCAAATCAATTAAAGCAACCACTTTAGCATCCTTTCTTTCACCATACTGTCAGTTTTAGACCCACTGGACTAACAGAGTGTAATCGATTTGTGTTTCTTCCCCGATTAGGTCATTTGAAGTGGTGTCCAGTAATAAATCTCTTTTCGATGTGTATGATGAAATTTGTTTGACCATGAAAAATATTGCGACATCCGTGGTTGCATCAGATTTTATCACATCCAGACACTATTGTTTCCACTGTCGATTAGTTGTCCCGCGGCCATTGTCTGCGATGGACGTTACTCCAAAATTCTGGAGAATACCGCTATCGAATCTTATCAAAATATAAATCTGCACCTCGGATTTTTTCAATTATCTCCACTCCAGAAAGAATTACTCTTCTCCCACGGAAACAAAAATGACTATGAAAAAATAAAAAAAAAATAAAAGAAACCTGTTAAATTAATGACCCCATGTTATTTAAAAACATATATAATACATAAATGTATCACATAGTAAGAAAATGGGAATATCAACGATCTTCCGAACGCCATTGATTCCCAAGTAGGGATCTACGCGGACGACACTACAATTTACTCCTGCTTGAGAAACAAATCTAGTGTCGCTGACAAAACTAACCTGGCCGTTCGTCTCGAAAAGGACCTCCAATCGGTTGTGACCTGGGGCAGGTATTGGCTGGTTAACTTTAGCGCCTCCAAAACAAAACTGCTCTCTATTAACCACCATAGAGATCCTTCCCTGCCTCCCATTAGAATGTCTAACGCTCACCTTCCCAAAACCGCCTCTCTGCGGCTGCTCGGTCTCACCTTTTCTACTGACCTGAGATGGAACAAATACATTGAGTCAATTGCTTCGTCGACCGCAAGGAAAGTTGGCTCCCTGTGCCGCGCCATGAAATTTTTCTCGCCGGAATCGATCATTCAAATCTACAAATCAACCATTCGCCCTTGCATGGAGTATTGCTGCCATATATGATCTGGAGCCCCTACTGTTTGCCTCGGGGTTCTTGGTAAGATCCAGAGACGGATATGCAATATAACTGGCCCTGATCTGGCATCTCGTCTGCAGTCGCTCTCTCACAGACGCGCCGTCGCCTCCCTCTGTCTTTTTTACAAATACTTTCATGGTAATTGCTCCAATGAGCAGCTTTCGCTGGTTCCCAGACTCCGCGAATTCAAGCGTCCGAAGAGGCTGGCATGCCACTCTCACCCTTTCACTGTTGAAACTGTTAAATGTAGCCGCCTCTTCTACTCCAATAGCTTCATATCCCGCACCTCTCTCCTGTGGAACTCCCTTCCCTATTCCTGTTTCCCTGAAAGCTATAATCTCCAACTTTTCAAATGTAATGTCAATCGATATCTCCAGTTACCTTGATCTATCCACTATCCTTCTACTCATCCTTTCCTCTATCATTCCTACCTGCTCTCGCTCCAAATCTTCTATAACCCCTTGCGTGCTAGTGGCTTCCCGCTTTACAAGGGGTGAAATGCTTAAAAAAAT
Source organism: Acanthosepion pharaonis (assembly GCA_903632075.3). Lineage (NCBI taxonomy): Eukaryota > Metazoa > Mollusca > Cephalopoda > Sepiida > Sepiidae > Acanthosepion > Acanthosepion pharaonis. The sequence continues at coordinate 1,905,474 of CAHIKZ030000029.1, read as the reverse complement.
AAAATAAAATAAAAAATAAAAAATTCAATATAATCATATATTTACTTACTTGTGAGCCGCCGCATCAAGTCGCCGAATATGTAAAGCTTTTCAAAATAATGCTGTAAGTGTGCCAGACATCGATTCCAGAAAACCAGGTCAGGATATCTGCCAATTTAAGCGAAAGAATCCTTTAAATCATAAGGCAGAAATCTCTTCATCAGATCTTATAGACTGGCACTACAAAATTTCGAAGTATTCAAATATCAAAAACTTCACTTGAAAGCCTCCAACAGAAGCAACAACATAAATGTAATTAGAACAAAAGAGACTTACATAATTATGGTTTTAACTTTGCACACTAACTAAACAGATTTAGTAAGTACAATATATTACTTGTTCATAATAATGTAATACTCCTTCGTAATAATTTAAACCCAGTGAATAACACTTAATTTGAAAGGAAACAACCTATGTATACTATGACTTACCTTAAAAAATAAATAAATATGTATTATTATAAATAATGATAATAAAATCATCATAATCATCAACATTCCCTTGACTTTTGTAATCGTAGCGAGGAGAGGGTGTCCGAATGCAGAAGCCACACTAAATCTCCTCCACAACGGTCAATCAAAGGCAGCCATTTGCAATTTTGGTATAGTCATACCGGTCCATTGTTTGGCATCATCCAAACAGTTTTTATGTTGGCGTCCTCTCCTATGTCCACCTTCAATGGTGCCTTGCATGATGGTCTTGCACAGGCTGTCATGCCTTGTAACGTGTTCAAACCACGTCATTTTTCTCGGTTTGACAGTGGCAAGAAGAGGTTCCTTGTATCCCACAAAAATTTCAACTCTTCCCCGTACAAACTCTTTAGGTTTTTTTCCCAATAGAAAATGCCAAGGAGTTTCTTCATGCATTTGTTCTCAAACACTTGGATTCTTCTCTCTGTTTATGCCAACAGTGTCCATGTTTCACATCCATATAGAAGAATGGAGAGTACCAGCGATTTGTATATTCTGTACTTTGTTTGAAAGCTGATTTTACTCCTCCATATTCTTATCAATTTGATCATCGCTGTTATGGCTGCTGCAATCCGTGTGTACAATCTTTAGACAAGATTGTTCCTAAATATTCTCGTTCACGGTAATGTTGACACAGGGGCGCTATTTACCATTACTTTAGATTTCTCGGAGCTGATCTCCATTCCTTATGCTCCTGATCTTTCAACAAGGTTTTTGGTCAAGTCCTAGAGCTCAACGCTACTTCATTGTCGTCTGCATAACGTAGGTTGCGGACGGGTCTACCAACGATAGAGGGAGGGTCATGTGTGTTCAGGAATTCTTGAAGGATTCTCTCTAGAAATAGGTAAAACAATATTGGTGAAAATACACATCGCTGTCTCACGCCGGCTGTTGTCCGGAAGAATCCTCCCATTTGTTTTCCCAGAAGAACTTCGCTGCTGGCATCTTTGTATATGGTCTGGATGACTTGCATAATACATGTTATATATATTATCCAAATAGTGTTTATTTATGTTAAGTTGTGTTTACGTAATTACATTTTGAAATTGGATGTAAATTATTTCTTCTGGATGAAAATATTTCTTAGGCCACAGTATATAATAATGTAATAAAACTTATTATCAAATAATAAACAATATATAGTATAAGAATAAATGAATAATAAACAATAATAATATTAGTAATAATAATAATAATAAAATAATAATAATAATAAACAATATCTCTAGCTATAAAAGGCAGGATGTGTGTGTGTGTGTGTGTGTAACGAATGCACGGCCACAATTTTCGACGGATTTGCACCAAAATTTGCATGCACATGGTCCAAGTTAGTGGAAAAGCCAAGACTGACGTTGCATTCCCCAACTCCGATCGATAGCGGTAAAAATCGATTTTTTCCTGCTTCTACGGCAGTTTTCATGTAGTTTCCAGCCATTTTGTACTGACGAGAGTGAGAGCCAATAGTTAGCTGCCACGAATAGGCAGGAAGATTCTATTGGCCAGCGTGAGAGCCAACAGCTGACTGACACGAATGTTAACTAGCATGCTAGCATGCAAAAAAATATCGATACCTGCATTCGTCACAAGTGGGAAAAATTTAAATCTGCATGGCACTTTACTCCAATTGGCTCATTCGCTTGCTTAAACTGAACGTTGATTCTGATTCCGCAGAACTGGGTTGGGTTTGAAAAAGTATTTGTTGTTAACATTCTTTTTTCATTTAGCTTTTCCAGTTACGAGTCCTTTTTTAAAGCTGATCGTTTTGTGTTCATTTTGTTTAGTTTTTTTTTCGTAACAGATTTAATGTTTAGTATAGAGCTTAGAAAAATATGCAGTGTGAGATAGGCAAGAAGTAAGGCATGTAGCAACATCAGCACGGCAAAGGGAACTCCTTTAAAGGCAAGGAAGGGCAAAAATATTTAAATCAAGTGATAGTGATTTGTTTTGTGAGTCGTACGATTTTTGAATCAAGCACGGGCAACGCCGGGTCATGCTGCTAGTATTGTATAAGAATAAATGAATAATAAATAAGAAGAATATTGAATAATATGAATAATGAATAATAAACAATATATTGTGTAAGAATAAATGAATAAAAAATATCATAAAAAAAAACCCAAAAAAGCCTATTGCATTCTTAGAGCAATTCAAAACACTCGTCCACTTACTACGACATCAAGCGTTCTACACCGCACTTGTCTCGGTTTAAACATAGTCTACCAATGAATTAAATATATTAAGATTCTTGTTCCTTACTTATGGTACTCCTGATGAACTCTGAAATGATTCGGTGTATCGTTCTTCAATAGATATATAGACCTGTGTGAATAGAGCTTTACAATCAGGTCAAAGCCGCCAATGATGACAAAGCTTGGAAAACGATTTCGTATGTCTGAAAAAACGAAGTCTCTACTAATATCCTGATATATTCTGTTTTAGAATCAACTTAGAATGATATTCCCCTAGATCTATATAACTGTCATGTGTTTAAATCTCACCGTACACTTGTAGAACGGTTCCAATATATATTAACCTAAAAGTGGAGAGAGGACACATAATGAGAAAAGAAGGCACAATAAAGTTAACACTCATAAGGCCCAAAACACGCAAAGCGAACGACAAACTTTTGACCAAATCAATAGACGAACATTCACAACTGTAATCCTGTGAATAAAAAAAGAATAAAAAAGCTGTGGAGGACCATGTTCGATAATGTCCTAAAAAGAACGAGAAATTAGATTAAGACAGAGAGTCTGTCTAATATTAGCGAGTGAAATTCTTTTGCTATCTTTACACAGATGAATAGACAATTTGTTGTCGAGAAACCTTTAATCAATGGAAACTCTGTTGATAATGGTCTTGCCTTTCTCCCCACAGACACAGCCGACAGTGTGCACGATTCTTCTTAAAGTCTCGGGACTTATCGTGAGTTCTCGCTTGGCTAATTCTTGATACTAATGGACTCGGCGCAATTGTAATTGGCGTCTATCGTTATCTTTTGTAAAGCATCTTTCACGTTGGCATTCTCTGATGAAAATAAAATTCATTCTTCTGAATGAAAAATAAGTTGCTTTATTTAACATGAGATAAAATCGATTTTGAGACAGATGCACAGATATGAACAAACTGAGAGATAGATAGATAGATAGATAGATAGATAGATAGATAGATAGATAGATAGATAGGGAAAAATCTTGTTATACACATTGCCCAACAGGACAGGGATCAGTATTGATAAACAGAGATAGGTAGGAAGTGACTAATGGAGATACATATATAGATAAAGAGAGAGAGAGAGATAGAGAGAGAGAGAGAGAGAGAAAGAGAAATGGAGATAGACTAAGATAGATAGATAGATAGATAGATAGATAGATAGATAGATAATGGGAAAATCTTAAAATCTATTGTACAAAATGACAAAACTCAGAGAGAGTTAGGAAGATATTAAAATAGATACATTAATAGATAAAGAGACAGAAACAGCTGGGGCAATAGACTAAGATAGATAGATAGATAGATAGATAGATAGATAGATAGATAGATAGATAGACAGAGAGACAGAGAGACAGAGAAAGGGCCGTTTTACACTAGTATGAGAAATGTAGAGATGGGCCCATTTTACACTAATACAAATACAGCACGCCTTTTGCAAATTTTGAGCGGAATGATTTGCGCCATGTTGCTCTTTTACTCAGAGACGATACCCAAGTGAGCCTACTATACTGTGCCGTGGACAAATTAAAATAAACAACGCGCATGCGCAAAATTAAAAATATAAAATGGCGGTAAAATAACCAATCAAATCTTGTATCTGTAAAAGGAGATACGTGGAGAGCATATCAATAGGGCTATTATATATTTCACTACATATTTTCAAGTGGTTTACGCCCATATCACGTTGAAACACAGGCTCGCGTACCATCACCGTAACATCGCATCTGCTTAGTATCTAGAGAAATGACGTCATGAGAATACCAGGAGATTGCTTGTGTGGGTGGTGTAATGTTTAACAGGACGGTTGAGAAATTGGAGGGCCGAGTTCAAATTCCCGTCTGGTTCGTTATATTCACTATATAGATTTATAAACATTATTGCCGCATATATATATATATATATATATATATATATATATATATGTGTGTGTGTGTGTGTGTGTGTGTGTGTGTGTGTATTCAAATATTAAATATAATATATATAACGAATATATATATTATATATATATATATATATATATATGTGTTTGTGATCAAATATATAACAGAACCGTTCTAATGTTTGATCACGAACCGTTCTAAGCTTCGTATAATTGCTTTAATTTCGGGAGAAATTAAAGACAAACACTGTCCAGCATTTGGATAATTTTGTATGATGCTGTAACTTGATATAAGGTTTCGGCTCGCGTGAGCCATCTTCAGAGTGGTTATATGGACATTTAAAGAAAGACATACACCATCAAAGATGATACCATGTTATGTTTATATAGAAGTTGCTATGCGGCGATAATGGTACTGGAATAGTAGACACAGGTCGTAAATTCATGATGCGCTTCTATGAAGTTTTACCAAGTGAGCGATTGAAATATAAGCAACAGAACCTTATATCTGGATGCAGCGTAATGGGTTGTGACTAGTTTAAAATGTAATTTTGTTTAGTATGGATTGCTTTGTTTTAATGTTTTAATTTAACCATTATCGTCGGATAACACTCTTCTTAAACTTCGTCGATTACACTACCCTTGCATCCCAAGATTGCAGCATGGAAAGATTCCCAAACGATCATCGATCTAGACACTGAGCAGGCTCGATGTTGCTTATAGTCGTCGATCGTACGAGAACAAGTTTTAACTTGGCGTGGCCTTTATATATATATATATATATATATATATATATATATATATATATATATATATATATATATGAGAGAATGAGAGAGCGAGATAGATAGATATCAGGAGGTCAATTAAAA
>CAHIKZ030000029.1:1870000-1895000 GCA_903632075.3 Acanthosepion pharaonis | reverse complement strand
TATATTGTTCTTCTATCTTTTTTTTCTCCTACATCATCTTATTCCTCTTTTTCTTCCTTTTCATCTTCTATTTAATCTTCCTCTGCCTTATGTTTTTCTTCATCGTTTTCTTTTTCTTCTATTTTATCTTCTTTTTCTTCCCTATTTTTTCTTGTAATTTATCTTCTCATACCTTATATCCTTCTTTTTCTTCTTTAATCTTATCTTCTTCTTATATTTCATCCACTACCCAATTTTCTTCATCCTTATCTGCTATTTCAGTTTTAGATTCTTCTTCTACTATAAGTTCTTCTTCTACCATATATTCCTCTTTTTTTCTACTTCTATCTCTTCTTCTTCTTCTTTTTCTTCTTCTTTGTCTTATTCTATTTTATCTTCTACCTTATCTTCTTTTTCTTCTTCTTCTTCTTCTTCTTCAAACTTATATTGTTCTTCTATCTTCTTCTTCTTCTACATCATCTTCTTCCTCTTTTTCTTCCTTTACATCTTCTTTTATTTTATCTTCTTCAGCCTTATCTTTTTCTTCATCGTTTTCTTCTTCTTCTATCTTATCTTCTTTTTCTTCCGTATTTTCCTCTTGTATTTTATCTTATAACTTATGTCCTTCATTTTCTTCTACCTTATCTTATTTTTCTCCTTCTTCTTCTTCAAAATTATATTGTTCTTCTATCTTTTTCGTCTACATCATCTCATTCCTTTTTTTCTTCCTTTTCATCTTCTATTTTATCTTCTACCTTATCTTATTTTTCTCCTTCTTCTTCTTCTTCAAAATTATATTGTTCTTCTATCTTTTTTCGTCTACATCATCTTATTCCTTTTTTTCTTCCTTTTCATCTTCTATTTTATCTTCTACCTTATCTTATTTTTCTCCTTCTTCTCCTTCTTCAAAATTATATTGTTCTTCTATCTTTTTTCGTCTACATCATCTTATTCCTTTTTTTCTTCCTTTTCATCTTCTATTTTATCTTCTACCTTATCTTCTTTTTATTCTTCTTCTTCTTCTTCAAAATTATATTGTTCTTCTATCTCTTCTTCTTCTACATCATCTTATTGCTCTTTTTCTTCCTTTTCATTTTCTATTTTATCTTCCTCTGCCTTATGTTTTTCTTTATCGTTTTCTTTTTCTTCTATCTTATCTTTTTCTTTTTCTTCCCTATTTTTTCTTGTATTTTATCTTCTCATACCTTATATCCTTCTTTTTCTTCTTTAATCTTATCTTCTTCTTATATTTCATCCACTACCCCATCTTCTTCATCCTTATCTGCTATTTCAGTTTTAGATTCTTCTTCTACTATATATTCCTCTTTTTTTCTACTTTTATCTCTTCTTCTTCCACATTATATTCTCCTTCTTCTTCTTCCACATTATATTCTCCTTCTTCTTCTTCCACATTATATTCTCCTTCTTCTTCTTCTACATTATCTTCTTCGGTCTTATCTTCTCTTGTCCTTTTCTTCTTGTTTTTTACCTTATTCGTTTTCATTATTTTCTTCTTCTTCTTCTTCTTCTTCTTCTTCTTCTTCTTCTTCTTCTTCTTCATCCTCCTCCTCATCGTCACATATTCCTGATCTTCTTCTTCTTGTTCTATTTCATCATTTTCTTCTACCTCATAATCATCTTTTTTTCTTATTTTTATCTCATCTTCTTCTTCCTTATCGTCTTCTTCTCATCATCATTATAATCGTTCTTCTATTATAACTATGCTCGTTAGTTCGCACGATCGTTACGCCCTGCCAATACCTAATAAATAATGCGCGATTCAGTTTCCATGGCTTGGAAGAAGGGGAAAAGACACTACTTGGTTTCAGTGAAAAATTAAAAGTCAAAATGGAAAAAAGAAAGAAGGGAAGATTAAAGTTTATAACAGTTGTGGCAGTGAAAAAGAAAACGTTGTCAATACAAAATGCTTTCATTTCTACGTAAAACAACGACCAGCAATATTAATTATGATCATTATTGTAATATTTTGTTAAAGTTGTTAAGCTCAAATATTTAACGATGTGATAGGGGAATTTCTACGAATATTTTATTGAGGTACAACTTACAATGAGATTATTCAGTCATCAACTTAAGAATTAGCATTCATCAGTTTATTCAAACAGGAAAACCGTTAAAGTTTAGCGGCGTAAAAAAGGTTGTTATTATAATTCTTCTTGGTCTTCCTTTATTTGACACAATCATTACGTCGTACGGATAACTTATAAATAATGAACTATTCCGTTTCGATCATGTGCAAATACAGCAATTACATAAATGACACGGCTTAATTTCACCGAGAAAAAGAAAGAAAGACGAAAGAAAGCTTACAAGCTTTTAACGTCTGTTTCAGTGAAATGGGAAAAATCAAATCTTTTCATTTGTTCTCCTTTAATTCTTTAAATAACGAGCAGCATTCATATTTATGATTGTTATTTCAATATTTCCTTAAAAACGTAAAGCTCAAACATTTAATTTTAATTGCCGTAATAAACCACATGCAATTATTCAATCATTAAATTTGAATTTAAATAGAAAACCCGTGTTATTTCCACAGGTATTTCTAGTTATTATTATTATTATTACTACTACTACTACTAATACTACTACTACTATTCCTACAAGTAGTAGTAGTAGTAGTAGTAGTAGCAGCAGCAGTAGTATTTATGTCGAAAGGTTCCGCGTTAAATTTCAAAACGCAAAAGAAAAACGGTGTCTTTTCCTAAACAGCTATCGCCATCTTAGATTTAATCTGCTTAATGGAGACGCATTTCGAGAAATTTAGGTCATGTTCTATAAAAATATTCTTTATGTCTTCGTGAAAGGTAGATTTATTTGGCTGTTACTTCATTGAAACCAATGAGTAGTTTTAAATACGCAGATCTTCTACCTTCTCACTTTCACTTACTAATTTATCTCTATCCATATGCAACTATCTATTTCAGTCTGTCCATATCTATCTATCTATCTATCTATCTATCTATCTATCTATCTTAAATATATATATATATATATGTGTGTGTGTGTGTGTGTGTGTTTTTCCTTACGCGTAAATACTCTTTTGAAAGTTATGAATTCACCTATTCTACCCCATCTAATATATATATATATATATATATATATATATATATATATATATATATATATATATAAACTTTCGGGCTATTTATCTGCATATCTACCTGTCTTTTCATATCTATCTATCTACCTACCTACCTACTACATATCTATCTATCTCTATCTATCTATCTATCTATCTATCTATCTATATATATATATACCTCTCTTCATATTTGTCTATCTGTCTCTTCGTATCTCTCCCTCTCTCTCTCTCTCTCTCTCTCTCTATATATATATATATATATATATATATATATATGTATATATATATAAATGTGTGTTTCTTCATCAGTCTGCCTAAGTCACTTCCCTAACTGTGTATGTATGTATGTATCTAGCTATCTCTCCCTCACTCTCTTTTATCTCTGTCTCTCTTACTATATATATATATATATATATATATATATATATATATATATATATATTTAAAGAGAGAGAGAGAGAGTGAGTAAGTGCAGGTGAGTGAGGGAGGGGCGTTGAAAGAGAGTACAAGGACAAACAGGAAGCGTGAGTTATATACCAAATAGACACCTCATCGAATAATATAAGACGTCTTCGACATTCCAGTACATTATCATTTATGTTGTGTATTTCTGGCTTCAAATAATAGTACGCGTTCTAACTCTTTATAAACCAGGATTTCTAATGAATGATTTCAAGGCACATGAATGGTGGTTACTGCATTGAAGGACGTAATACCGTCTTCGGATTCTCTGAATAATCTAAGGACATGCCTGCTTTAGATATAACCTATTACTTAAAATATTAATATCTATTATCTATACAGAATCCACATTAAGTATCTATGCTCTCTCTCTCTCTCTCTCACACACACACACACATATATATATATTTGAAAAGGAAGATTTTTTTTAGCTTTTTCTAAGAACTCATAATTTTCTCCACTGAGATTTCTCGAATATTTTGTCTGTATATATACTGTTTAATAATTAAACCAATCGATTATCCACTAAAACTACGTTTAAATTATATTTAGTAATATTAAGTATAATATATATATATATATATATATATATATATATATGTATGTATGTATGTATGTGTGTTTGTGTGTGTGTGTGTGTGTATTAAATCGACTCCCAAGAAAAATTATTACCTGTAGAACAACATTTCCGCCTAGAAAAACACGATTTCAAAACCCATGCCAAATTCACTATAATTGAGAGAAAAGAAAAGTTCAGAGCAGATAACATTAGAAAGATTTTAGAGTTCCATGAAAATAAGTGGATACAACGTCTAAAAACACACTATCCAGCCGGGCTAAACCATAAATTTAACAATATAGATAGTACTAATATATAACTTTACATTCAAAACCCACCCACATTTCTCACCCACACTTACACACATCATACTCTCTCACTCCCTAATGAGACAAATGATAACACACACCCACAGTAATATACACGCTTACACTTAGAAAGTGAGTGAGTATCATACTCACTCACTTTCTAAGTACCAAATAAAACACATACTTAATCGAGACACATCCCCACTCCAGGAACCAATAAAACTGTCAAAATGACTAAGGGAATTCATAGCGGCATGGATCCATCCAGCTCTTATCTCAAACAGCAACTTAAAAGAGACTGTTTGACCAACAGTAGGAATGTTAAAAAATCCATGTTAAAAAGATAAAAATTAAAAAAAAAAATGAAAACTACAGACAAAAGTTCATTTTCTCCATCAAGACATTCATTTCTGTAGTTCACTGCTATCAACAAGCAGATTTTTTTTCTCTTGATGAGGGCCATGTTGGCCGAAACTAGTCGAGGAATCTAAACGAATTAATAATAATTAAAACGAAAGAATATTAATCTACAACCCAGTGTGTCTGACGATTTTAATTTTTTAATATTTTTATTGTTCAAAATATATATATATATATATATATATATATATATATATATATATATATATATATATATATATATATATATATATATATATATATATATATATGGAGCGAGATAGATAGATAGATAGATAGATAGATAGATAGATAGATAGATAGATGTGACCAGGTGTAACCTCAAAATTGTGCAACTCATGTAACAGTTAAGTTATCATATATTTTATTATCGTGTAACAACGGAATTGTAACATATTTTATAATTTTTATATAATTACTATAAAAATTCACTAAACTAATTGTGTTTCTTTTTTCCAGGTTTGACACCATTTATCGTAGGAATCTCTGAAAAACCTTTGAGTTATTTAGCTCAAAAAAGAACAGGGTGAAATCTTTTAGTGTCAGCCCAACTGTCTTCCTAAGTGAGCAATGATGTGAGGAAAAATCATTCAGCCCTTCAGGATGGTATCAACATTCATACTCTGGTTTCGATCTTCAAAGTCCGTGCAAAAACCATCAAGAGAAGGGTGGATAAGTTTTAAAAAGAAGGAGCAGTAGAGAGGAAATCTGGAGCAGGAGTTCAGAACTGGAATAGGAACATCATTTCAACGCAGGACTACAAAGTTCAATTAGAATGTAGCCAACTAAATCCATAAGACTTTTGGTACGTGAGAGAGTAGTTTCAGCTCTGACAGTTCAAATAGCATTGAGAAAAAAAAAACTTGAAAATAAAATCGTACGTGACAAAACGTTAAAAAAAAAAAGTTAGAGAGGCGAAGTTCATCTTGAATAAGTTGGAAACGAATCCTGGAATAAACACACACACACACACACACACACACACACACACACACATATATATATATATATATATATATATATATATATATATATATATATATATATATATATATTATATTTCTAAAGGAAGAGATGGATTTTTTAGCTTTTTCTAAGAACTCATGATTTTTCTACTGAGATTTCTGGAATATTTACTTTGGGAGACGAATAAAATAAATAAACTTTTTAATAAATAAACTGGTCGACTATTCACTAAAACTACGTTTAAATTATAATATTAAGTAATATTATATAATATATATATATATATATATATATATATATATATATATATATATATATAGGAAAAAAGAAGATAAAGAAATACAAAAGGAGGAGGAAGAAGAAGAAGAAGAAGAAGAAGAAGAAAAAGAAGAAGAAGAAGAAGAAGAAGAAGAAGAAGAAGAAGAAGAAGAAGAAGAAACATATTCTCTAAAGTTTGCCTTAATTTATTGTCGGTTTGTGTTTCTATGTTCGATAGATTCAGAAAGTGAAATGACAGAAAAGATCGTATTTTTTTTCGCTAAAATATTAAATGTGATTAAATTAAAAAAGAAATATAGAAGAACAGAAAAAATCAACCGATGAATAATTCGTACGTCTTCCAGGTAAAATTTTGTGGGTTTTCAGAAAAATCAATTTTTTTACCTAAAGTATTGAGATTAAAAAAAAAAAAAAAAAATCACCACAAAATATGTTCAATGTTTTTTTTTTTTTCGCTTTTATTCGTACGGTATCATAAAAATCGACTATGTGAATGCGGGGAAACGTTGTAAATTATTTAAAACGTGCAAGATTTGATAGCTGGAATGATAATGTTTATTCATTTTTTTTTTTCTTTTCAGAACTGATTTTATCATATCAAAAAGTCAAAGAAAACTAAAAGAATAAATATTTATCCTTTGAACCGCAGTGCATTTTAATATCCTTTGAAATCCACGAAAGAGAAAAATAAACCACGGAAATAATAAAAAAAAAATGAAGCCTGGTATAAAATCCTGGTTAATAAACCTTTCAAGCCAACTGCAAATTTCTATTGTTTACATCTCTCTTTAAAGATATGTCTCTTCTAAACTAGGGCAGCCATGGCATATCACAATTTCTGCTTTTCATTGTTCATTATTTGATTATTTTAACGAAATATGAACGCTTTCTTGGTTGTTTTATGGAGAATAGAGTGATTTATTAAGCGTAGCTTATATGTGACACAAGGTAGAAATGAATGAAGCACACAATAAGGATCGAACTCATTTTGGATATCGATTGAGGAAATACATTTAGCCTTACTTCCGCTGCATCAATCCGTTAGCGGAAATCGGACCTGGTGATATCGTAAACAAGAAACGAATCCGGTGGCTAAACTAAACAGAACACACAGATGTTCGGAGCGGAAAGAAAGTTTCGTAGGCAACATACCGGAAGAAGGCGTAGCCATGTAAAATTTCACAGGTGTTCAAATGTTATTTAACCGGCCCGATTTTTGATCTGGACCGAGAAGCTTGCTAACGTCTCACCGAATATTTTTCTTCGTCAATTCCTGTGTGCGCAATCCTAACGTCCTTGATTCTCCCTCTCTCTACTTATTCGTCGAAACACGGACAATAAAGATGTTTGTATATTTTTATACATCAGTGTTCGTTGGCGTACTTGAGACAAGCATCCATATACTACAAGAGCAAGAATTGTAATTCATCTAGCGAGTCGTCGGTGTGCACATTTTTTATCGAATATAACAATTTACTATGAGTAGCTTAGATGTGGCACAAGGCCGAAAGTATGGAGCGCCCAGTGATAATCGAACTGAGTCGTAATTGATCTAATGAACAATGGTTCAGTTTCATGTCAAATATGAATCATCTACGAGAAAACCACTGTAATATAAAGGCAGAAACGTGTTCGGTTTACACTGAAGTTTGTAGGGAGATGTAAGTCTGTTTTCAAAAATGGACATCAGCTTAAAATTAAGTATTAGGTCGAGATATGCCCGGATAACATTATAGTTTTAAATGTAGGCATGGGACTATTTCACAGGTGAGTAAAAAGTATGTAAAATTTGTAATAGGTCGACATAAGCACGGATTACAGATGAATTGTTAAACGTAGGCACGAGAATGGTTTACAGTTTTATCAAACGTTAGGCAATATTTTTTTTTGTTTAAAATGGAGAAATAGGTCGGCATTGCTCCGGATTAAATTTGTGTAAAACGTAGGCATTGGTCTGGTTTGAAGTTTTTTTTCAAAATTTAAACATATACCAGACTTTAAAAGTGGATATTACCCCGATTTATACAGAAGAATTCATAGATAAGGTAACGACTTTTAGGGAATGTCTTGATGTATTCTAAGATTTGCCGTCAAAGCAGTTCCATTATTCTCTTGTGTCGTCTGGGATAGAATGGTGTGCTTCCCTCCTAGGCTTCTCCAAGATTTGAATTCATAATGGCGCTTGCTCTACCGTGATTGTCACCAAAAACTAAACTCCACTTTGATATAAATTGAGGGGAGAAACATAGATACAATTCTTAAATGGCGGATAATTTCTTTTCATAAGAAGGGGAGGGTAGCAGCAACAGAGAGATGGTTCTATAGAAAGATGCAAAGTTTCGCTAAAACAAAGAAAGTAACATAAAACCATTCAGAAAAATCAATTCCTTGTCAAATGTCTATATAAAAGTGGGATTACGGCCCAGATACGCAATTATATATATTAAGAAGAGAGAAAACGCGAACGTTTTTGGTTGTAATGTAGTTTTTTTTTTAATTATTACCCTTTATTTTTCATTTTTTTAAAAATATATTATGCTTTATTTTCCATTATGGTATACTTTTTTTAAAAAAAATCTACGTTTGCGGTTTCTCTCTACCTTTTAATATAAACACACATCTCCCGTTGAAACTGCTATAACTATAACCTCTACCCATATATATATATATATATATATATATATGACGTCATACACAGACAGACTGTTTCGCAGCTCATCAGTGTGGCTAGACATCCGGTTGCCTCTAGCTAGGATCGAAACCCGACTGAATTGGTGTCAGTCGGAGATTCTAACCATTAAGCCGTCGGCGCACGGTAGGGACGAAACACGCCCAGTGACCGACAGTGACTCAATTCGCATCTGCGAAGAGTCTCGCTATGTAGCTATAATAGTCGCTGTTTACCAACCCACACCTCGTCCCCAGAGAGCTCAAAATTAACTGATTTAAAATATGTTTATTCCGTTACACAGTATTAACCATGTTTCAAAAATGGACGCTGAAAGCTTCGAATTTAATTTTGTAATTTTCAGCTTCCATTTTTGAAACATGGTTAAAACTGTGCTCTGTAAATTTACATTGAGAAATATTTTTTGAAAATAAAAATAAATCAATAAGAACACTAGATTATATATCTTACTGTTCTTTCTTGATATATATATATATATATATATATATATATATATATATATATTGTGTGTGTGCGTTTGTAAAATAGGTTGTTTATTAAAACAAGGGCAAAAGAAAGTGTACCAATATGATCAGTTGAATAACCATTTATTAAAAATGAATTATTAACCTCACGACAGAAATGAAGAAATTAAGGAAAAACGTAGATTCAAAAATTAGGATCGGTGTGAACGTGTTAGGCTGTTTTGTCTTTATCGGTGTTAATATGATGGGAATGAGGTTTTAAATATAGAGGAAGATTGTCATAGGATTTGGGGTCGGAAAGCAAAGATAATAAATCCTTTGGTAGATAATTCACGTGTATCCTAGAAATATAAAATAATAAATCTTTATCCACAAAAAGAACTCAGTGTATTTATCATTACAAAGCAAATATCAGGTCATCCCATAAGTTCTGTCCGAATTTTGAATAAAGAAAACAAGTGACCAAATGTTACATTTAATTACAGATTCAATCAACAATGTATTTTCCCTGATTATCTATGACTTCCTACCATCTATTAACAAGCTTACTAATTCCATTACTGTAAAATTCTTTTGGCTTTGTTTCGAAGAACTCACAAATGTCAGTTTTCACCTCTTCCTGTGTTACAAAAGCTGTTTCTTCCAAATGATGCTGTAAGCTACGAAACAAATGGTAGTCTGAAGGATCAAGATCGGGAGAATAAGATGGATGAGGAATTTTCTCCCAACCAAGTTCTTCGATCTTTTGTGACGTGATTCTTGCTGTGTGGGGTCGCGCATTGTCCAGATGAAACATCACCCTTTTTCAATTCACTAGAGCAGGTCTTTTTTTCCTCAAACCTTTGTTCAAACCCTCTAATTTCTGACGGTATATTTGAGCATTAATTGTTGCATTAGGTGGTAAGAATTCAAAGTGGATTATTCCTTGGCGATCCCACCAGATTGAAAGAAGAACCTTTTGCCCTTAAAGTTCCCTTCTCGGCTGTGGCTAGGGTCCTTCCCCTTTACCAAGCTACTGTCTACGACGCTTAGCATTTCGATAAAAGATCCATTTTTCGTCGCCAGTCAAAAGTTTATCCAAAAAAGGTGAAACAAGTTGGCGAGAATGGAGAGAAGAGCAGATGTCAACTCGGGATTTGAGGTTGTTTTCAGTCAATTCATGAGGTACCCATTTTCCAAGTTTAGGAACTTTTCCAAGTTGTTGAAGATGACGATGAACAGTTGTATGGTTTGAACTGAGAACCACTGCCAATTCTTCATCTTATAAAGCAGGATTTTCTTCAAGGTCTGCTTCAAGAAGCTTTTCATCAAACTCAACTGGACGTCCGGTTCGATCTTCATCTTCAAGGGTGAAATCTCCACCTCTGAATTTTGCAAAACATCTTCTGCAAGTTCTTTCATTCACACATTCCTCTCCATAAACTGAGTGAATGTTTCCAGCCGCTTCGGCTGCTGAGTTTCCTTTCTTGAACTGATAAAGCATTATGTGCCTCAAATGATTCTTGGGTACTTCCATGTTAGCAGGGTTTTAACCAAACAAAATTTAATTTGATTGTTCTCTGAAATAAAATTTGATCAGTTTAAATGCATCTAAACATAAAAATAATGTTCAGCTCCATTAGACATGATAAAATACTCTTTAAATTTCGTTCATTTTAACAAAAAGTTTAAATTCGGACAGAATTTATGGGATGACCTGATAATTAGTATACAATAAAATCTCAAATTACCTCACATCGAGAATAGGCTTATATCAACCGACGAAAGATTCGTCGGTCTTATTCAACCCCGGTTAGACTGAGTTCCCCCTCTGCGGTTATTTTTGGGATTTTATTGTGTATATATATATATATATATATATATATATATATATATATATAAAGTGTGCATATCCAAATATAAAATAACGAAGAGTAAAATTTTAGCGTTAAAAATTAATTTCAAACAAAACTCAATACAAAAACTAAAGCCGTAAATATTTATTTTATTTATCGTGATTCCACATCTGATGAAAAGTTAAAAACGTTTTTTTAAACGTTGAAACAAGATGTAAGGTTTTATAGTGGATATGTTCATGTTCCAATGTAACACCGCATATATATATATATATATATATATATATATATATATATATATATATTATAAGAAAGAACAACAAGATATATAATTCGGTGTTCTTAATGATTTTTTTTTATTTTTAAAAAACAGTGCTCAATGTAAATTTACAGAGCATAAATACTATAAATTAACTGATTTAAAATATAGCTTCTTCGCTACCATATTTCAAAAACAGAAGCTAAAAACCTCTATTTTAATTATATAATTAAATTAAAAGCATTAGTTGTTTAATCTTCAAGCGAATTTTGGAATAATTTCTTTTTTAAATTTACTGAGTTTTAAACGCACAGACAATTCATAAATTTTGGTTTCCAAGGATACAGAAAATACCCATCAATTAGACAGAGACGGTAGCGTGTTCATTTTTATTAACTATTATTGTATCAATTATGAGTGACGTTCGAAGAAGAGTTTAAGTTTAGGGTAGGTAGGTGTGCATTTTTCAACGAATTTTGACATCCGTTCAACGCATGTCGTCTGTTTTTTTCGTTCTTTTTTTCTCAAAGGGAAAAGGTTTTTCGGCATTTTTTTATACATATATATAATACCAAAAAAACGAAGTATATTTAAAGGAAGAACATTTGAAAATGCACTTCTTACTGAACGACTGATGCCGCCCTCTTGATGAATCCGTGACTGTCACAAAGGAAACTGAAGATCGTATTCGGTCAGAAACATTCTATTAAATGATATGATATATATATATATATATATATATATATTTATTCCACAAAAACAAAAAGTAAATGCAAAGGTTAATGATTTGGTGGCGAGAAATCCATCGTCGCAAACAATATTTTTTTATATTATTTGAATTGTTTGCGACGATGGATTTCTCGCAATTAAATCATTAACCTTGCATTTGTTTTTTGTGTGAATAATTCATGAATTTGTAAATTGATTGCACGTTTATTGAAATTAAAATAACTGATCCAAGTTGCGACTTTTGGATAATAAGTGCGACATTACTGTAATTATTGAACAATATAGTTCATGCCACTTTGACAGAAAATTTACCAGCAAAGAATTCGTTTATCACCATATTTGTACATGAACGCACAACTGTAAAAAAATTAAAATCAAACTCAGCTTTGCTACTGCACGCTCCAAAAACAATAACTCATTTCCAATAGCATTTTCGGATACAACAATACATATATTTTCGTTGTCCTCTTATTACTGAGGGAAAAAACAAGAACAACATCTATTCCATACCTGAAGATGTCTGTAGGAACAGACGAAAGCTTGTAGTAAGAATAAGTAGTAAAAATAAGAACATGCGGCAAAAATTTATAGAAACAAGGATCTTTTCATTCATAACGGGCTCGGAGGTTTTTGTATATTATTTGAATTGTTTGCGACGATGGATTTCTCGTCAATTAAATCAGTAACCTTTGCATTTGTTTTTGTGTGAATAATTCATGAATTTGTAAATTGATTGCACGTTTATTGATATATATATATATATATATATATATATATATATATATATATATATGATCCATTCAACCCAACCAAAGCGATAATGCCCCTAGGGAAGAGGTGTTTTCAGGCATTTAAAAAAAGAGAAGTCTGTAGGGAGTGGAGTGAGGAGAGTATAAGAAAGGAAAATATTTCAGGCAAGCAGAAGATGTCTCCCGTTGCATTTCATTCCTCGGAGATAGTAAGTGGCAAGGAATCGGAAGGATGTCCACAGATTTCAAATGCGAGAAAAACAAACTGTTAGAATACGATTTGTGATGCTAAAGTAAAAAAGCTCATCAGAACAGTTGCGATGGACAAATTTGTTGGAGAGAAACAGTGACAGAAGTCGAGATCAAGATCAGTTACAGTACAGAGCCTTCATTTAATTTTTTCAAGAATCACGTGATATACAGCTGAAGCACCGTACCAAATAAGGCAACAGTATTCAATGTACAGTCTACTGGTAGATTTGTAAATGTGCAGGATGGATTCTAATGAGAAAAATTAATGGCAGGACATAGTAAGCATATTTTCCTAGTAGTAGATGTTGCCATTGATTTAATATAGTCACGCCATTTCATATCCTTAGAGAAGTTGAGGCAAGTAAGGCTGTTGGAGTTATCTCCTCATTAATTCTCTAATTGTTCGCTAGGGGTCGCTCTCCCTAAACTATAAATACTGGACAACTTCTTGCTTCTTTCTCTTTTTCATTTCTTCATTTCAGTGAACATATCTACAATGTAAGCTCTCTTAGAAGTTAGCGTCTCCCCACTTGTGGGAAAACGTCGTGAACATTAAACACGCATACACATACGTACGAACATTCACCAAAATACAAACTCTACAATCGGAATTCCGTTATCTAACACTTCCCAGATATTTGGATTTTTGTAAATGCTTGTTTTTGAGATCTCAAATTCTGAGGTTGGATTTTAGGCAGTATGTCAATTTGACAAGAACATACGTCCTTCTTCTTACGATTGACAGTTTCACCCAGTTTTGTCTTTCCTTAAGTCACTCGCCTCTGAGGTTTGGGAACGTTATTTCTGGGTTTGCCCTCAACACCGTGTCATATGCGTATCTATACTGTTAAGATATTATCTAAGGATTGCTTTGGTGTAAAGTTTACACTAATAAATAAATTACACGTTCAGTTATCTTTTCCCTACTGTGTGTGTGTGTGTCTCTCTCTCTCTCTCTCTCTCTCTCTCTCTCTCTCTCTCTATATATATATATATATATATATATATATATATATATATATATATATTTCCCTGACGATCCGCTCAGGTGAAACCTGGTAGGTTTGTCTGGCTCACTAGGTGTATCTAGGTCTGCTCTACGGTTGTATTGAGCTCTTTTGTTAGTTAGTTGTTTACTCGTGTCAGGGTTTTTTTTTTCTTTGGGCTTTAAACCTGCATCTGTGCGATTTTTTCGACAGACTTTCATGTTTCTAGCTCTTTCTTTTTTTTTAAAACCTTTTTTCCCTCGGGATTGATTTGATTATTGGCAAATCAAAAATTCGAGGGTTTTTTCAAAACGAGTATAGTTATCTATCTATCTATCTATCTCTCTCTCTCTCTCTCTCTCTCTCTATATATATATATATATATATATATATATATATATATATATATATTTGAATATAGATGCTCGGGTGTCTATGGGTGTTTGTTCTCCGAGAGAAAGAAAGCATCATTTATAAATACACGCAAAATCCAAGCAGTGAGAAAAAATTTTAATATCTTACTTAAAATTCGAAAATTAAAAATGAATAATAAATAGTAAAATAAAATTAACTATCCAATAAATAAGAAACAAAGTAACAAACCATAAATGGTCACATAAAAATAAGTAACAATAAACGTAATAAGATAGACAATAATAAAAAATTTAATATGCATCTGCTGGAAGTTGATATGCACACACACACACATATATATATATAGAGAGAGAGAGAGACATCTGCATACATGAATGCATGCATACATAGTCACAGCTATAGACAACTGCCATACAAACATCGAATATAGGTATATGGAGTGGTCAGGCATTAAAATCAGACATACATACATCTATCTATCTATCTATCTATATATATATATATATATATATATATATATATATATATATATATATATATATTGAAACTACGGAAGAAGTTATGAGTAAGTTAAAGGAAAATCAGAAGAAAAAGCCATTGACTGACTCTGCAACATCAAATATAATTAATTTACTATTCATAGATCTGATATAAAACAATTCTAGCCCTCTATAAACAGAACGCATGCAATATAAGGCCATTTCCTAAGCCGAAGAACAAATAATAGTAAACACAAACGAAATAAATATCATTAAACCCTCCCAAAAATCACTATTCGACAATGAAAATTCATGGTTAAATAAAGAAGGAACGTTTGACATTATAATCGGAACCTCGTGACGGTGGAGAGACCTGCGAATTCATATTTGTCACACGAAGTATGTAGTATAATCGATAAAAATGATACAGGCCTCTACGGAGGCGACAGTATCGCAATCTTAAGAAAGTGTTATAAACAAAAGACAGGTGAAAAAAAAAACAAAAAAAAAACGCGAAATCAATTAGAAATGTTTTTAACATATTGTATTCGTCATAAAAAAATAACCTAAAAGAGGTCGATTTTCTAGATGCCACCATCAGCTTCAGACATGGCATGAATCAATCAAACAGAGAACTGACTAACAAACCACTGTATATACACACATCGTCTAACCACCCGGCATCAATAATTAAGCAGATCCTACAACTTTGTTAATTCTTCCAACGAAACTATCTTCAAGGAAGCCAAAGAAGACGATGAAAAGATAACGGATTCCTGGCAACTATTACGTACACATAAAAGAGCAGAAAAAAAGAAGGGAAAAGAAACACCGTACAAAATAGACATAAAAACAAACCTAGGAAAAACATTCATTAAGTCCAGATACTTCCCATTCATAAAGCCCCTACACATCCACGCCTAAAGCACAAGATACTAAAAATGAAACAGTAACAATCAGTTACATTTTCACATAGAACAAATAATAAAAAAGTACAAAAGAAAAACAACCTAAAAAGCAACAACACAAATCAAACCCACATGTAACTACATAGACAGAATGAATGTCCCTTATACGAGAAATGCATTCAGAACAATGTAATATACCAAGCCAATATAAAATCAGCAGATAACGAGTAAAAAAATATACATAGGATTACTGAAGGATCCTGGAAATAAAGAAAGTACGCTTACAAAACATCGTTCCCAAATAGTAAATACGGGAACAGCAAGATAAGAAATAAAAAACAAAACAAAAACAAATCACTCCAAAAATATCATGTATAATAAGCAAAAGGCATAAGCTAACAACAATAAATCCTAAAAGTTAAAAGATTCTTTGGAGGAGAAAATAGCTATAATTACCTTTCCAGACCAACACAAACTACTAAATAGACGATCAGAACTTATTTCAAAATCCAAGCAGTGAGAAAAAAAAATTACTATCTTACTTAAAAATCGAAAATTAAAAATGAATAATAAATAAACAAAAAATAGTAAAATAAATTATCTATCCAATGAATAAGAAACAAAGTAACAAAACATAAATGGTCACATAAAAATAAGTAACAATAAACGTAATAAGATAGACAAAAATAAAAAATTTAATATGTCTCTGCTGGGAGTTGATATACAAAAACACACACACACACATATATATATATATATATATATATATATATATATATACAGAGAGAGAGAGAGAGAGAGGAAGAAAAGACAGAGAATAAGAGATATACAGCTTACATGCATACATGTTCACAGTCGTACATATACACAAGCAAACAGATACAAATATATATATCATTATATATATATGTAATTATACACACAGAAACACACACATGTATATATATATGTATATATAATATATATATATGTATTTATATATATATATATATATATATATATATATATATATATATATATATATATATATATATATATAAATTACATTCCAATATATACGATCTACAGATCATTAACGCACCTACTGTACGAGAATACAAACAGAATTTATAGATAGAAACACACACACAGCTCTCTTTCTTTCTCTCTCCATATATATATATATATATATATATATATATATATATATATATATATATATATATATATATATGATGCATGTTATATACATATACACACTATATATATGTCATTTATATTTGCAAATGATATGCATCATCATACATTTAAAGAGATTTTCTCAGAATATATATATATATATATATATATATATATATATATATATGACATACTTATATGTCTGCTGTCGTACATATACGAAAACAAACATATACAAACAAATATATATATATATATATACGTATATATATACAGATAGATAGATAGATAGATAGATAGATAGATGTCAACAAATTCCACTTGATTATTGGTACCCGGGTATATATTATTGTGTGTCCGTGCACCGACAGAAAACATTTATGCAAACCAACACATATACTCCATATTATAGATATGCACATTCATTCAAACGCAAAATGTATATGAGCAAATGACACACGACTACATCCATACAATTTAACATGTATTCTCACACATATATATATATATAATATATATATATATATATATATATATATATATATATATATGAACATAAATTACATGCTTACATGTTAACTATCGTACACAAGGAAATATATATACATACATACAAACACACACATATATATATATATATATATATATATATATATATATATATATATATATATATATGCGTTCAAATTTTGAATGTACTTAGCAATGATATATGCCGAATTCAATTTTAAAATTAAGAACATGCTAATGTGCTAAAATCACTCTTCGACCCCTCTTCAAATTCTTCGTCTCCTTTTCCCCCAGCTTTTGTCATTCTCCCGCCCATCCTTGCATTTCAACGGTCGTTTCATTAATGATTTTCTGGTTTAATGAATTCTCAATCCGAATAAAAATTAAATTGACACTTTTGAAGCGAGTGGCGTTGCGGAAAAAGGTTTTCATTAAGTAATGGCTTCTTTTCTTCGCCTTTCTTGGTCAGGTGCGTTCTCAAATCGAACGAGCAAATTTTGGCGCGAATAATTTCGGATTCGGGAACTGATTTCGACTTTCGATTTTTTGTTCATTTTTTTTTGCAAAATACATTTTGAAAATATTTTTTTTTAATTATTTATTTGTTTTCTCCGTGTAACAATGAGCGAAAATGTTATTCTCAGACAAATCCTACATAAGAATATATATATATATATATATATATATATATATATATATATATATATATATATATATATAGTAAATAAAACGTGTTTCCGACCTCTCTTAAACTCAGTTGTAGAAAATTAAAGTTTCTAATAAAATTACCTAATAATAACTAATAATTAAACAAAAATCATTTCACAACTGACCTGCTATTTTCAATATAAGTATAATTATTTTCTCCAAGGCATCCCACCAATTCTGGCTCGAGACTTGTAAATTCTGCAAATTTATTCCCGTTTGTTTAGACGGAGCTGTTCGGAATGTGTCGCGGATTGTGTTAGCATGAAATCACAAGTCATCGTGACCGAGTTTCAAAGCGTAATTGTCTTCTTTTCATCATCCTTCCCCTACACGCATGACAATATAGACACTAAGACGCATAGAGATATCGAATGACAGAGAAGATGAGAAAATTTTAAAGAGAGTGACCACAGATGAGTGCAGTACTGATTGTGAGTGAGGATTCACGGTTAAGAAAGTTTACAGTAGACGGCGCTGCGTTACAATGTAGACTGGGTTACATTTGTTATTCGTGTAGATTTTTGTCTTGTCTGTCTTCAACGTATAACGTGCGTAACAGTGAGTTAACTAAGAACTGTTCAGTTTAACAATGTCAGGATATTCATATCGTGAGCAGGGAGATGGGATTAACTGTTCGAAGGTCCGAATAATCCTTCTAAGAAAAGTATGAAATTCAGTCTGAAATCTCCTCACAAGTCTTGTGTCAATAGGACGTACGTATTCTATTCACAATCCAAGCAGTGACACACCCTTGGCTCGTTTCCCGACGCCGTTATTTACTTCCTTGACGTATCCACCATGGTTAGATTCGAAACCGAGCCTCATATTCAAAAAGCTAATATTCGAACGACCCTAGTATTTGCATCGATCTAATTCGCAAATGTTTAAACAAATATGTTTCTTGTATTGTGTGTATTTAGCCAGCATTTTTTCATTGAGGCATGTTTCATTAAATAATATAAATTTTGTAAATTTCTTTTATGTAAATTCTTTTCATATCGTCTGATAAGCTTAATAAAATTATCATTAAAAGATGAAAGAAAATCACCATATTGATACATATTTTTTAATCCTATCTAAGCTTTCGGCTTGCATAAGCAGTTATAAAAAATAACAATTACATTACAATATATGAACCAATACACGGACAAAACATTAATGATAGTCTGTTTCTGTTTACATGGATGATTTCCAAGCAACGACAACTCGTGCATACTAAACGCTAAAAGCGAAAATCGCACCTCAGCTCATGACATCACACATGACCATGCGAATGTGAAAACAAGAAGTATTAAGTATGGGAAGCCGTTGGTATAAACCAATGGCTTCTGTTATTAATTATAGGCATTTAAGAATATTTGTGGAGATTTCGTAGTTTATTTTTTTCAGGTTAGGTTTCAACTGTTTTATGTATATAGCTTGAAGAATTTTTAGTTTTTGCTTATTGTATTCATGTTTAAGTATAGATGTGTTTTCAACGAGGGTTTTCCGGAATTGAATATCTTATATATATATATATATATATATATATATATATATATATATATATATATATATATATATAACGAATTATCAACGAGCACTATTGTTTCATTCCGTCACCTTCTTGCTTTATGTATATATTTCTAAAACAAATGAAAAAATAGAAAAATTGTTTGACATACGGTTTGCATACAATCAGAATAGTTCATAACCATTTTGGTTCTCACCAGTCGAGATGCGATTGAAATGCACTGAAACGAAGTTGTATCTTTGTAGTGAGTAAACTGTTTTTGTCTGTATGATAAAATTATAATAAATAATTATTGTTCTACTATCGGTATTGAACCCTCTTTTGAATTAATGCTGTGAACGTTAGAATTTATATATTATTTTCATTCTCATTGAATCGGATATATATATATATATATATATATATATATATATATAACGAATTTATATAGCTAATTTCAAAATCTAAGGTTTCAAATTAATCGAGATCGTTCATATTAGTCCTTTAACCAATTCCGACCTCAGAGCTGACCTCGAAGGAATGGCAGGAAGAATCACATTCTGCCGTTGAAGCGCTGACTCATGCAATCGCTTAAAATCGAATGATGACAATGAAGGGTTCGTTTCCATAAAGACGACATGGAAAGAGGTGGAAGGCAATAAACGTTGCTGATTCTAAGACAAGTTCTAAGTCGGCCTCTTCGGGATTCTGAAAAGTGATGTCAGGAAATTAAATCTTTTGACATGTAACACTTTGACGTGTACCAATCTACACCATTCCTTGCTTGGAAATTGAACATGGACTTTTAGAGTCGAAGACAAGACTCATGTGATCACCGGTGGAGAACTACGAAATTCTGAAGAAACTTCATCTTGACGTGATGAATGTGAAGCTCATTTTTCACACTAATATATATATATATATATATATATATATATATATATATAGATAATGATAGATAGATAGATAGATAGATAGATAGATAAAGATAGATGTGTGTGGATGTGTGTGTGTGTGTGTGTGTGTGTGTGTGTGTGTGTGTGTGTGTGTGTGTAACAAATGCACGGCCGCAATTTTCGACGGATTTCCACGAAAATTTACATACACATGCTCCAAGTTAGCCGGACTTTGCATTTCACAACTCCCATCGATAGTGGAAATAATGGGCTTTTTCATGCTTTTTCATGCTTCTACTCCAGTTTTCATGTAGTTTGCGGCCATTTTCTACTGCCCAGAGTGAGAGCCTATAGCTGGCTGCCACGAATAGGCAGGGAGATTATATTGGTCAGCGTGAGAGCCAACAGCTGACTGACACGAATGTTAACTAGCATGCTAGCATGCAAAAAGAATCGATAGCTGCATTCGTCACAAGTGGGAAAAATTTAAATCTGCATGGCACTTTACTCCGATTGGCTCATTCGCTTGTTTAAACTCAACGTTCATTCTGATTCCGCAGAACTGGGTTGGGTGTGATAAAGTATTTGTTGTTAACATTCTTTTTTCATTTGGTTTTTCCAGTTACGAGTCCTTTTTTTACAGCTGATCGTTTTGTGTTCGTTTTGTTTAGTTCTTTTTTCGTAACAGATTTAATGTTTAGTATAGAGCTTAGATAAAATTCGCAGTGTGAGATAGGCAAGAAGTAAGGCATGTGGCAACATCAGCACGGTAAAGGGCACTCCTTTAAAGGCAAGGAAGGGCAAAACTATTTAAATCAAGTGATAGTGATTGTTCTGTGAGTCGTACGATCTTTGAATCAAACACAGGGCAACGCCGGGCCAAGCTGCTAGTATATATATATATATATATATATATATATATATATATATATATATATGTAAAAAAATTCTCAGAATTAATCTATAGAAAAAGACAAGATGTGTAAAGGAAAAAAGACAATAGGAAATTTATATGTAGTTTTAATCGACGCGTTTCGTCGACTTGGGATTTTATCAAGGTTATATTCGAAATGAATGGATTTGAAGAAACTATCTCTAAGCAAAAAACAATTGTTCTTATTTAGTAGAAGAATTTAGAAACGCTCATATATATTTAATAGGTCAATTGAAAAATTGTGTTATTTACATCTTGAAGAGAATTTTTTTTAGAAATATTGTTTGGAGTTTTGTGATAACTGACTCAACTGTTTTCCTTTGAATACTTAAAATATTTGATGTGTATGTTCGCTTGGGAGAATAGTGATTCTGTTGAGAATGGTGAGATTGGAAAAACTGAGGTGTAGATTAATATTTGGATAATATTCATTGACAACACTTTTTATATTTTCTTGTCACATTCGTAAACTCAAATTTGTGGTTGAATTTATTTCTACGTATCACCAGTGCATTTGTCATTTTTTTTCTTTATTTACGAGGTCCTTTTCTTATAGATGGGCTTTGTCAAATTTCTGCATGTTTCTCCCAGTGTATTGTGAGGAAAAGTTTTGATAGTTTATTTTATATTACTATTATGGGTGTTTGTAGATCTGATTATATCCATAATGGTTTTGGAAATGTTTTTTAATTATTTGGATGTTGTTTACATGGCATATCTTATTCTGTATAGTGGACGTTACGGAGTTGTTCTGTAGACTTATTTAACTGTTATTATTGTTGAGGGGTCCACCCCTTTTTATACAAATGGACTCACCCAGTGTATACTTATACTACTGCCAGTGAATACCCGAGAGTCGAGTCGAGCCGAGTCCAGTCCAGAGTGACAGAGTAAAAAGGTTGTAGGTAACCAGAAGAGTGAGGGTGAGGTAACAGCTTTGTAGGAGTCACAGTGAGAGAGCAAGTAGACTCAGTAAGAAGTCATACAGCAATACTTCAATACCAAAGACTGTATATATATATTTTGCTAGTAACCCGTATTCCTGGAACTACTAACCTGCTTTACCAGTTTGTATTATTACGTTAATACATTATTTTCATATATTCATTCCTGGCGTTTGTTATTTATTGGTATCGGATTTCATCGCGGAATCCACCACAATTATGGGTGAGGTCATGCGGTTGTATATTTTGTATCTTTGTCTTGATAAAGTCCGAATCAGCTAAAACAGCACACAGTTTTCCTATTGACGTTCTCCTTTATTTATATTGTCTTTTTTTACAGATTAATTCTGAGAAAAGATATTAGCTAGATATAGAGAGAGATAGATAGATCTGAAAAAAAAAACATTAGATAGATAGATAGATAGATAGATAGATAGATGTGAAAGGACATTAGATAGATAGATGCAAAAAGACATTAGATAGATAGATGTGAAAAGACATTAGATAGATAGATGTAAAATCACATTAGATAGATAGATAGAGAGATAGATGTGAAAATACATTAGATAGATAGATAGATAGATAGATAGATAGATAGATAGATAGATGTGAAAGGACATTAGATAGATAGATGCAAAAAGACATTAGATAGATAGATAGATAGATAGATAGATGTGAAAGGACATTATATAGATAGATAGATGTGAAAAGATATTAGATATATATATATAGATAGATAGATAGATGTGAAAGGACATTAGATAGATATATTTATAGATAGATAGATACATAGATGTGAAAGGACATTAGATAGATAGATGCAAAATGACATTAGATAGATAGATAGATAGATAGATAGATAGATGTGAAAAGACATTAGATAGATAGATAGATGTGAAAGGACATTAGATAGATAGATGTGAACAGACATTAGATAGATAGATAGATAGATAGATGTGAAAGGACATTAGATAGATAGATGCAAAAAGACATTAGATAGATAGATAGATAGATAGATAGATAGATAGATAGATAGATAGATAGATGGGAAAGGACATAAGATAGATAGATAGATAGATAGATAGATAGATAGATAGATAGATAGATAGATAGATAGATAGATAGATTTGAACAGAATGAGATCGATATGGACAAAATGAGAGATCATTGACACTTTAAACCTACTCCTTATTTTGTCCTCAACTTTTTTGTAATGTTCACGGCGTTTCGGTCGTTGTAAGCTCCGGCCTTCTTCAAGTGATATGCGTTCGAATTTTTATTTAATCCACTGGTGTTGATTGTTGCCTTTCAACGTGACATGCCATTTCTTGACATATCAGTTTCAAATGTTTCTAATTAGTAAATCAACTCTACAGTTTTTTTGTTCACCTCTGCTGTAGCCAGATATTGAACTCACAACTCTTTGGGATTACTCACTGGATTACTTCAATTAACACTGGGGGATAGATAGATAGATATAGATATATATATATATATATAGATGTGAAAAGACATTAGATAGATAGATAGATAGATGTGATAATACATTAGATAGAGAGATAGATAGAGACATTAGAAAAAGACATTAGATAGAAAGATATAGATAGATATAGATGCGAAAAATACATAGATAGATAGATAGATAATAGATAGATAGATGCGAAAATACATTACATAGATAGATAGATAGATATGGATAGATAGATATGATGACATTAGATGAATGGATATGATAGATAGATAGATGCGATGGATGCAAGGACATTATATAGATAGATAGATGGATGAATGGATGGATTATAGATATATATGGATATATATAGATAGATAGATGTGAAAGGACATTAGATATGATATGGATGGATAGATAGATAGATAGATAGATGTGAAAAGGACATTATGATATATGGATGGATGGATGGATGTGAAAAAAAATGGATAGATGGATGATATAGATAGATTAGATAGATAGATAGATAGATAGATAGATAGATATGATAGATAGATATAGATGATAGATAGATGTGAAAAGATATTAGATAGATAGATAGATGTGATAAGGACATTTGATGAGATGGATGATAGATGTGAACAGACATTAGATAGATAGATAGATAGATAGATAGATAGATGTGAAAAAGACATTAGACATAGATGCAAGATAGATAGATGGATAGATAGATGGATGATAAAACATTAGATAGATAGATAGATAAGATAGATAGATGGATAGATAGATGAGATAGATGTGAAGAATAGATGGATGCAAAAAGACATTAGATAGATAGATAGATAGATAGATGATGATAGATAGATAGATAGATAGATAGATTTGATACAGATATGATGATGATATGGACAAATAGATAGATGATCATGGATGACAAATTAAAAACCTACTCCTTATTTTGTCCTCAACTTTTTGTAATGTTCACGGCGTTTCCGGTCGTTGTAAGCTCCGGCCTTCTTCAAGTGATATGCGTTCGAATTTTTATTTAATGCACTGGTGTTGATTGTTGCCTTTCAACGACATGCCATTTCTTGACATATCAGTTTCAAA